>CM036907.1:126203828-126243828 GCA_020800305.1 Porphyrio hochstetteri | reverse complement strand
GGTGAAGGCAGGACCACACAGGCAGCAGATGAAGGCAGGACCACACAAGTAGTAGATGAAGGCAGGACCACACAGGCAGCAGGTGAAGGCAGGACCACACAAGTAGGAGAATAGCATCTTCCACACAGACAGCCCAGAAAACACGGGGACCTGGTATAAACCTGCTGCCACATCATATCTAGAGGGGACTACAGGGTGCCCGGGGGGCCAGGAAGGCCAAGGGCATCCTGGCTTGTGTCAGAGCCAGCGTGGCCACAGGGCCAGGGCAGGGCTTGTGCCCCTGGGCTGGGCACTGGGGAGGCTGCACCTCCAGTGCTGGGGCCAGTTCTGGGCTCCTCAGCATCAGAAGGACATGGGGGTCCTGGAGCGAGTCCAGAGAAGGGCAACCAGGCTGGGGAAGGGGCTGGAGGGCAAATCCTCTGAGGAGCAGCTGAGGGAGCTGGGGGGTGTTGAGCCTGGAGAAGAGGAGGCTGAGGGGAGACCTTCTCCCCACCTCCCCTGCCCTGCCAGGAGGGTGCAGAGAGGTGGGCGAGGGTCTCTGCAGCCAGGGGCCAGGAGATGGGACAAGGGGCAATGGGCTCAAGCTGCCCCAGGGCAGGGTCAGCTCAGCTGGGAGGGCAAAGTTCTTCCCTGGCAGAGTTGTGGGGCTGTGGCACAGGCTGCCCAGGGAGGGGCTGAGTCCCCACCCCTGGGGGTGTTTAACAGAGGGGAGATGAGGTGCTAGGAGATCTGGGGCAGCACAGGACAGGGATGGGTGGACTCCAGGAGCTTGAAGGGCTTTTCCACCCTGGTGACTCTGGGATTCTGTGACCCCACATCATGTTTTGGGCCTGGGGGAGGGGGTGCATGGTGGGTTTTGGGGCAAGCAAGCTCCATCCCAGCTGTTTGCCCAGGGCAGGAGCTGCCTGGGGGGGCCTGGAGGGAGCTCTGCTGGAAGGAACAGAGCTGCCCTGGGGTGGGGGAGCGTGAGCAGCGAGCGACAGCTGGAAATACAAGGTCAAGATTGAAGCAGGACGATTGGAGCTGGCAGGGGGAAGGCAAGCAAAATGCAGGAGCAGCTCTTAAAAAAACCCCAAGTAGACAGGCCTCTCAGTTGTTGTCTTTAAGAAGCAGCTTTGACAGCCCCTTTCACTGCTCCCCAGCTTTCCCTCAGCTGGAAAAAACTACAAAGCAAGGGGGGAAAAAAAAAGATAAAAGGACAAGAAAAGAAGGAAAAAAAGGGAAGTGAGAGGGAAGAGATGAAAAGAAATGGCTCTTCAGAGTGATTAATTGCTATTTCGAGTCAAAAGAAGAGAGAAAATCCCAGTAAGCCCTGTCTGGGTTTGGCAGATGTTTGGGGATGCTGCCAAATGAGGTGAGGGGAGGGTTGCCCAAGCACCCCCATGTAGGGTTGGTTTGGTAGAAGGCAGCTTTTTGGGTGAGTTAGTGCTGATTCTTGCAGCCTCCCCATCCCTGAAGGGATCCCAGGAACAGGAGGGGAATGGGCTTGTGAAAGGGCAGACTGGCAGGACAAGGGGGCTGCAGTGAAGCTGGAGGAGGGAAGGGGGAGAGGAGAGACTGGGGGGAAGTTCTGTGCAGAGAGAGTGGTGAGGGGCTGGAAGGGGCTGCCCAGAGAGGGGGTGGGTGCCCCGTGTCTGGGGGTGTTCAAGGCCAGGTTGGCTGGGGCCCTGGGCAACCTTGTGTAGCTCCAGGCCTGGAGGTTGGTGGCCCTGCTTGTGGCAGGGGGTTGGAGCTCTGTGACCCTTGGGGTCCCTCCCAACCCAGCCCAGGCTGGGATTCTGGGATTCTATGATTCCAGGCTCCTCGTGGATGTAGCAGGAGGACACCCTCACCATGGCCAGGATACAGCAGCTTCACCTCCTCCGTGGCTGCTCTGGGTCTTGGGGAACTTATGATGGGTCCAGCTGAATAAAACCCAACCTCCAGCATCTTCCTGAGGTGCTGTGGTCCAGGAGGGAGTTTGTCCTCAAAAGATGTTTTGCAGTTCTGCAGGAAAGTCCAAACAGTGTCTTTTGGGGAAGGGTTTTAGGGCAGATGTCATGCACACCAAGAACTGCATCCCCCTCTCTGGAAGGGCTGTGTAGGCTTCAGCCCTGGGCAAATCCACATGATGCATACAATGATATCTAAATGCTTCACATCCTGCCCAGACATAAAGGAGCTCAGGCCACAGTCATTGCCCCTTGTCCCATCTCCTGGCCCCTGGCTGCAGAGACCCTCGCCCACCTCTCTGCACCCTCCTGGCAGGGCAGGGGAGGTGGGGAGAAGGTCTCCCCTCAGCCTCCTCTTCTCCAGGCTCAACACCCCCAGCTCCCTCAGCTGCTCCTCAGAGGATTTGCCCTCCAGCCCCTTCCCCAGCCTGGTTGCCCTTCTCTGGACTCGCTCCAGGACCCCCATGTCCTTCTGATGCTGAGGAGCCCAGAACTGGCCCCAGCACTGGAGGTGCAGCCTCCCCAGTGCCCAGTCCAGGGGCACAATCCCTGCCCTGGCCCTGTGGCCACGCTGGCTCTGACACAAGCCAGGATGCCCTTGGCCTTCCTGGCCCCCCGGGCACCCTGCTGGCTCCTGGGCAGTCCCAGCCACCCAGCACCCCCAGCTCCTTCTCCCAGCAGCTCTCCAGCCGCTCTGCCCCAGCCTGGAGCTGCTGGGGGTCGGGGTGTCCCATGTGCAGCACTCTGCCCTTGGCCTGGCTGAACCTCATCCCACTGATCCCATCCCATGGGTCCAGCCTGGCCAGACCCCTCTGAAGAGCCTCCCCACCCTCAGGCAGATCAGCACTTCCAGTTTGCTCACTGCTGTGTAGCCCTGTGTGTGGTTTGCTCCCAGCATCACCTCAGACCTTCGAGCCAGTGAGGAAGGGAAGCAGCTGGGAGGCAGGAGAACGCTCACAGAATGGTCAGAAGGGGTAAAAAAGGAATTAATAAGATGGACCCAAAGTTTCCTGAGCTGCACCCATACCCACAGGGCCACACAAACCCTACACACAGACTGTGCCCCTCCTGGTGCTGCTGTGTGGTTACACATCCCTGGTTAGGGAAGAGGCTGCTCCTTCCCCAGGGTGCTGCAGTGTCGAGGACAGGGTAATGAACAGTCTCATTTAATGACTTCCCCTCCACAGGACAGATGGCATGGAGAGGGGGGGGTGGGGGGGGTGGGAGGCAGATGTTCACTGGGAGCCCACAGCAAGACGTGGTGGTTCCCCAAATTGAACCCCAGGAAGCAACTGGGAGATACTGGAGAAGAGGATGAGGGTGTCTCTGCCCAGAGCCTGGCAGGAGCCTGGGACAGCTGAGCACAAGCCCCATCCCAGAGCCCAAGAATTCCCAACAAGGGTCTGGCATCAGCAGCACCAATTCCCAGTGCTGTCAGTGTGTAATTACTGGGATTACAGGGATTAGAGGGAAGCAGGGCTCATGCAAGGGGAAGAGAGCTGCTTCCCTTAATACCCTCCAGAGGCAGGAGGGGAACATCTGGGCACAGCTTGCTCTGGGGGATGGAGACCCTTGCTGGGGATGTTTCTCCATCCTTCATCCCACTTTGGCCACGGACCAAAGCAAATTGGGATGAGGATCTCTCCTTGTGGTCACCTGGGGAGCATCCCAGTGCTTTGCAGAGCTCCTGGGGGGGGAGTTTGGGGGCTGATGGTTCATTTCTGGGGTGTTTGTGGGGCTGACCAGAAATGGGAAGGGGAAGGGGAAGGGGAAAGGGAAGGGGAAGGGGAAGGGGAAAGGGAAGGGGAAGGGGAAGGGAAGGGAAGGGGGAAGGGAAGGGAAGGGAAGGGAAGGGAAGGGGGAAAGGGAAGGGAAGGGAAGGAAGGGAAGGGAAGGGAAGGGAAGGGAAGGGAAGGGAAGGGAAGGGAAGGGAAGGGGGAAGGGAAGGGAAGGGAAGGGAGGGAAGGGAAGGGGAAGGGAAGGGAAGGGAAGGGAAGGGAAGGAAAGGAAAGGAAAGGAAAGGAAGGAAAGGAAAGGAAAGGAAAGGAAAGGAAAGGAAAGGAAAGGAAAGGAAAGGAAGGAAAGGAAAGGAAAGGAAAGGAAAGGAAAGGAAAGGAAAGGAAAGGAAAGGAAAGGAAAGGAAAGGAAAGGGAAGGAAAGGAAAGGAGGAGAAAGAAATGTTTCTCTTCAAAGGCAAAGGAAAGGGAGCAACCTTGCCCTTCCCTGTTGGGACTGGAAACCATCCACGTTTCCTCCTGACGTCACGAGCATCCATCACCTGCCTGGGCCATGCAACACCCTGAGATCCCACCACTGCCAACGCTGGGGCAGGGAAAGGCAGGGGAGTTCAAAGGAGACGTGCTGGAGTTGTGCTCAAGGAACCAGAGGGTTTCTCTGGAGGATTTAATTAAAAGCCAGCAGCTAAATACATTTGGCTGTGCTGTCAGTCTGAATTCCACCGAGAGGGTTTGACTCCTGGGTGTTCAGGCAGAGGGCTGGGTGTGATCACAGAATCCCAGGATCACCAGGTTGGAAAAGCCCTTTAAGCTCATCAAGTCCAACCACCCCCATCCTAAACTAAACCAGATCCCTGAGCACCTCATCTCCCCTCTGTTAAACACCCCCAGGGGTGGGGACTCAGCCCCTCCCTGGGCAGCCTGTGCCACAGCCCCACAACTCTGCCAGGGAAGAGCTTTGCCCTCCCAGCTGAGCTGACCCTGCCCTGGGGCAGCTTGAGCCCATTGCCCCTTGTCCCATCTCCTGGCCCCTGGCTGCAGAGACCCTCGCCCACCTCTCTGCACCCTCCTGGCAGGGCAGGGGAGGTGGGGAGAAGGTCTCCCCTCAGCCTCCTCTTCTCCAGGCTCAACACCCCCAGCTCCCTCAGCTGCTCCCCGGGGCAGGAGGGACAGGGAGCTCCTGGAGAGGGGCCAGCAAAGGGCTGTGGGGATGCTGAGGGCACCACAACATCTCTCTGGCACAGAGAGGCTGAGGGACTCGGGGCTGCTCAGCCCGGAGAAGAGAAGCCTGAGGGGGATCTGCTCAGTGCTGAGCAACCCCTGAGGGCTGGGCTCAGGAGGAGGGGTCAGCCTGTGTTCAGGGGGGCCCAGGGACAGGACAAGGGGCCGTGGGCACAGGCTGGAGCAGAGGAAGTTCCCCCTGAGCCTGAGGAGGAGCTTCTGTGCTGGGAGGGTGGCAGAGCCCTGGGCCAGGCTGCCCAGAGAGCTTGGGGAGTCTCCCTCCATCTCTGGAGCCATCCCAACCCCCTGACCCTGGGTGTCCTGTGCAGCCTGCTCGAGGGGACCCTTGGATGGCTGCTGACTCCTGATCAGGGCTGGTTTGGCCCATCCTCACGTTCAGTAAGGTGCTGCATCCCTTTCCTTATTCCCAGCACGACATGTGAAGGACTTTTTGTCCCTTTGGGAGAACATCCCCCTGTCCTGGGGAGCAAGATGGGATGGGAATCATGCAGAACACTGTGGCAGACATGTGGCCAGGTTTATGTGTCTCTCCAGGTGATGGGGGACAAAGAGATGTCTTCTGGGTGTGATTTACCTCCTCCTGGATTGGCTGTTTAAACCAATTCTGCCCCAAAACGTAGCTCTGATGAGGATGCCCTTGCTGCACACACTGTGGAGCTGGGGATGGATCCTGCTCCGTGCTGGCACAGCACTCCCACCACCCTCACAGCTCAGCTGAGGGTCTCCTCAGGGGTGGGGAGGGTCCTGAGCAGGGGGGTCCTCCTCTGCAGAGCCATCCCCAAGGGTGAGGAGGTGCAGGATGCATCCCAGTGCCTTACACCAAGCTCCTCTCTGGAGGGGTTTCTCCAGGATGAGCAAAGACCCCTTTGGGCAGGCAGGGCAAGGGGGTGCTGGCAGCTCTCCCCCTCCCTCCCCCAAGCAGAAATCTCCCTCTTGGGACACAAAACCATCCACCCTTTGGGAGGGAACCAGCCCTGAGCCTCCCCTGCTTCTTATTCATTCCTCCAGCATCCTCCAGCGTGGAGGGTGCAGGAGACAGAGTCTGGCCACGCTCCTGCCATGGATCATTCCTGATGAGCACTGTGCATGCAGGGAGGGCTATAAACTGCTGGAGGGAGCCCTTCCCAGGCTGCCTGCACAGCCAAACAGGCAATAAAGAAGGCACAGGGGTGCCTGTTCCCATAATAAGAGGATAGGGAGCTCCAGCCAGCAGCTCATGCTCGTCTGGCCTCGATTGCTTGCACAGATAACCCAGAGCTGGGCACAGCAGCACCATCAGGGAGCAGCTCTGGATCACCTCTGGATCACCTCTGGATCGCCTCTGGATCGCCTCTGGATCACTTCTGCACAACTGATGGGGTGAAGCTGGAGGAGGGAAGGGGGAGAGGAGAGACTGGGGGGAAGTTCTGTGCAGAGAGAGTGGGGAGGGGCTGGAAGGGGCTGCCCAGAGAGGGGGTGGGTGCCCCGTCCCTGGGGGTGTTCAAGGCCAGGTTGGCTGGGGCCCTGGGCAACCTTGTGTAGCTCCAGGCCTGGAGGTTGGTGGCCCTGCCTGTGGCAGGGGGTTGGAGCTCTGGGACCCTTGGGGTCCCTCCCAACCCAGCCCAGTCTGGGATTCTGGGATTCTATGAAGTGGGTTTCACACAGAGATGGGGTGGCTGTGGGGTGGTTTGGGGTGGTTTGGGGGCTTGAGGGTTTGGGAGTTTGGGTTTTTTTCCCCGTGTTGGGTGTCAGTAAATAAACTCTCTGTCATTATGGATCATCTGTTTTACTGCAAGGACCTTACAGCCCCTGTGGAACACCAGCTGAGCCTCGTGGCGCTGCCTGGCTGAGTGCACAGTAAAACACGTCTCTGGTCCAGACGAGCTCCAGTCTAAACTGGGAAAGGTGGGGAAAAGCCAACACCAGGGATCCAGAGCATGGGGAGATTAAACACGTTGTCAAAGATGGAGCCCTGGGACAGGCTGCCCAGGGGGTGTGGAGTCTCCTTCTCTGGAGAGATTCCAGCCCTGTCCTAGGGACCCTGCTTTGGCAGGGGGTGGCACCCCATGGGCTCTGGGGGTCCTTTTCAACTCCTACAGCTCTGTGGCTCTGTGATGCTGTGAAGAGGATGAGATAAACATCCCATAAACACCCACCTGCCCACTGCTGTGGGCAGGAAAAGTGGCTGTAAGGGTGGGCGCTGAGCTGGGGGGACCCCAACTTTGGGGTCTGAGGTGGGATCTGGGAGAGGACGAGGTGGAGAAGGGGTAGCAGTGGTCAGAGGGAGAGGCAGCTTTCCAGGGGGAAGAGGAGGAGAGGGTTTGCTCCGAGGTGATCTGGGTCTGGACAAAATCAACCTGTGACACACTGAGCTTGATCGAATTAATGGGACACACTGGAGGGAGGGAAGGAAGAAGGAAACAACCTTGTCATTCATCACTGACACCTCTGCTGCAGGGGAGCAGACAGTAGCAGACTGGGCTGGGTGAGGAGGGACCTTAAAGCCCATCTAACCCAGCCCCCAGCTCCCTCAGCTGCTCCTCAGAGGATTTGCCCTCCAGCTGCTTAATGATCCTCAAAGTGGCACCGTTCTGCAGCAGCATCCCAGCCTGGCTGTTATTCCCCCATCCATCATCATGCCAGAGGCAAAAGCTCTGGGGAAGGATTTAAGGCTGGATCAGGGCATGTTGGGGGTGTCCAACCCCTTGCTGTGGGCAGGGGCATCATCAACCAGACCAGGGTGCTCAGAGCCCCGTCCAACCTGACCTTGGATGTCTCCAGGGATGGGGCATCTCCCACCTCTCCTGGCAACCTACACTTGAAGGGATGCAGTGAATGAAGGGTTTCCCTTCCCTTTCTCCCCTTGCTTTCTCCCCCTGTCTGTGTGAAGAGCAGGAACCTCTGGCTATGCTCAGATTTTCCAAGACCCACAGCAGAGGCTGTGATGCACCCAGGCCCACGCTGCACCCTGCAGATCTCTTTGCCATGCAACCTCCCTCAGGGTAGAGGAGCAACATCACCTTCACCTTCAGCATGAGGGAGCTGGTGTCCCCTTCCCTAGAGCTGCAGGAGGGTTCTTAGGTTTTAGGGGTCTCTCTTTGGACACCACATGTGTTACTGTCCCCATTGGTTGGTGCCTCTTCCCCATCAGCGCTGTGACCATGACCACGTTCCTGAGGTTCAACACTGCCAAGTGTCAGGTGTTGCACTTGGGCTGAGGGATCCCAGACATGGATACAGGGTGGGAGAAGAGCTCCTGGAGAGCAGCCCTGCTGAGAAGGACCTGGGTGTCATGGGGGATGAGAAACTCCCCCTGAGCCAGCAGTGGCTCTGGCAGCTGGGAAGGGCGATGGGATCCTGGGCTCCATCAGCAGAGGGGTGGCAGCAGGGACAGGGAGGGGATTGTCCCTCTCTGCTCTGCCCTCCCCAGCTGGAGTCCTGTGTCCAGAGCTGGGGCCCAACACAAGGAAGATGTGGGGCTGTTGGAGAGGGGTCAGAGGAGCCATGGAGATGCTCAGGGGGCTGGAGCAGCTCCCCATGGAGAGAGGCTGAGGGAGCTGGGCTGGGTCAGCCTGGAGAAGAGAAGGCTGCGGGGGGACCTCATTGCAGCCTCCCTGTCCCTGAAGGGAGCAGAGGAACAGGAGGGGAATGGGCTTGTGAAAGGGCAGAGACTGGCAGGACAAGGGGGCTGGAGTGAAGCTGGAGGAGGGAAGGGGGAGAGGAGAGACTGGGGGGAAGTTCTGTGCAGAGAGAGTGGGGAGGGGCTGGAAGGGGCTGCCCAGAGAGGGGGTGGGTGCCCCGTCCCTGGGGGTGTTCAAGGCCAGGTTGGCTGGGGCCCTGGGCAACCTTGTGTAGCTCCAGGCCTGGAGGTTGGTGGCCCTGCCTGTGGCAGGGGGTTGGAGTTCTGGGACCCTTGGGGTCCCTCCCAACCCAGAGCAGCCAGGGATTCTGTGATTCCTCCTCCTGAATCCAGTGGTGGAAGCCTCTGAGGTGGTGGCCCTCAAATTTCCACTGTAGCAGAGGATCTCAGAGCTCCCTATCATGTTTTCATGGCTGATTCTGTTGTACCACCCAGGCACCACCTTATATAGTCCTCCCTGACACTTTGGATTTTATCCTTTTGATGGTTGGAGCTTTTCCAGCAAAGTCAAATTCTTTTGGAAAGTGCCTGGCCCTGGAGTGCTGCATTGGGGTTTTTTTTTTTTGGGTTGTTTTTCCAGCAATTTGGGTTCTCTGAACCCCCACTGGTCCTTGGGGCTTTGCTGGGAGTCTCTGTGGAGCATCCTGGGATGGGGGAACCTACTCCCAGCACCACCACCTCCAATCTGCCTGGCTTGGCTCCAGTGGTGCTGGCAGAGCAGGGTGCTGGCTCCCTGCTCAGGGTGCCCCAGACCACCAGCTCCTCATGGGACAGCCCCCAGCAGATGAGCCTGGTGGGATTTCAAGGGGGGTTCAGTGTGGGGAGGTCTCACTCCCCAGGAAGGGATTTTCCCCCATGATCTCCAGCCATCTCAGGCTATTTCAAGTCCATCTTCATGTCCTGCCCTTGGCTTTTGCTGCAGGGGGGATGCTCCAACCCCTTATTTCTAACCTAGTCCTGCCCTCCCATCCCTCCCACCCCCCACCCTATTTGGGATCATGGGGACTTGCACCCCTTCCAGGACCCCAGGAGCAGCAGAACATGCCAGCCAGGATGGGAAAGGAAACCCCCTTCCCACTGTGCCATGCTGGGATGGGGGATTTTAATCCCAGGTACAGCAGAGCAGTCTCATCCCACGGATGGTGACAGCCCCATGGGGGTCCCTGTCCCCCTGGGGCAGTTTGGAACCCCCTCTTCCCCAAGCACCCAGATCCTGGAGAGCACCCTGCATCCAAGCCTCACCAGCTCCAAGGGCTGGGAGCTGAAGCAGCTGGAAAATGCTGCTGGGTCCCCCAAACTTCAGCACTTTCCCCTTCTCTGGGCAGGAGACACCCCATTACTTCTACATCACCCTTCCCCTGGGAGCAGGGGGGATGCCCAAGTGCAGGTCCTGCACAAGCAGGCACAGTTCCCATGGGATTGGGTGCCTCAGGCAAGGAAAATCCTTGGTGACATGGCCCGAAATGGGCAATAAGGGAAACTGAGGCAGGGGGGAAACTGAGGCAGGGGGGTAGCGGGTGTCCCTTGCCTCTCCCGCACCGCACATCCCTGCGCCGTGGCTGCCATCCGCTCCGAGCACCGGGAAGCTGCCGGGGGCCGCGGTTCGCAGGGTGCTGGTGCCCTCTAAAGGGATGAAGCGATGGGACCAACCTCTCAGCAGCTTTATTTCACCCCGGACCTGCTGCCAGACGGGTGGCTCCTGCTTTGGAGAGAAGAAATGGATTTTGGAGGGGTGGGAAAGGGGTGCACACATCACCCCGGTCTGCCAGATGCAGGTGATGCCCGGGCATCAAGGCTCCCATCAGCACAAGAAAGTCCTGGAAAGCCTGAGAGAGGCTTTCAGGGTATGAGCTGGAGATGGTTCTGACTTGCTTCCTGTCCTAGGAATGGCTTGCCTCCCGAATTCCAGGGTTATGGGAAGGGGGAGGGAGGGGGGGGTGTGTTTGTTCCATGCCCAGGAGACATAGAATCACAGAATCACAGACTCACAGGGGTGGAAAGGGCCCCCCAGAGCCCCTAGGGTCCCACCCCCTGCCAAAGCAGGGTCCCTAGGACAGGGCTGGAATCTCTCCAGAGAAGGAGACTCCACACCCCCTGGGCAGCTGGGGGGAGCAGGGAACAGGCCCTGCAAAGGCCCCACTCCCCATCCTGCCCTCCCACAGCTCTCAGAGGCAGCTTTGCACCTCTGCAGACATCCAGCTGCCCCCAAAGCCCCCCAGACACCGACTCCTTCCTCACCAGCTCCTCTCCTGACCCTCCTGCCTCCTTCCTACCCTGTCAGCTCGACCCTTCCAGCACACACCGGCCCCACTGAGCTCCCACAAACGCTGGTGGGCAGAGGCCGCTTGCTGCATCCCACGCTCAGAGCACAGACAATTCACCTGCTGCCCTAAAGCCCCGTTTGTCCTTCCCTGGCGCCTCTCAAGCGATGGGAAAACACAGGAAACACGATGCAGAGACTTAACAAGGCCCCTGCTCGGTGCTGAACCCCGGCTCCCCCAGCCCCAGAGCTCATCAGCAAGGTCCTACCGTCTCCCTCGGGCGCTCTCAGCTCGCTGGGCTCAGCCCAGCCCAACTTCCCTTTTTATGCCCCCTGCCTGATAAGGGGGTTGTGGCAGAAAGGACAATGGAAGCATTTCTGGAAATGCAGCTGGGTTTTTAGAGTGAGAAAGTGAAACTTGGCATCAGCTGCCTGTGCTAGAGCTGAGCCAGGCAGCACAGCCCTGTGCACCCCCACCAAGCACCCGAATCCTGGCCTGGGATCAAGGGGTGCTGGGAAAGCAGCTACCTCTGACCGGGGTGAAGGGCAGCAGGGGACGGGCAGGGCTTGGAGCTCTTGGCTGGAAACCTCCCCAACCTGCTTCTCTTACCCCTGGGCTGGGTGAGCAGGGCCCTCAGACACCCCCCAGTTCCCCTGCCACAGGCAGGGACACTCCCAAGCCCAGGGGGCCCCAAACCCTATCCAACCCAGCCTTGAACCCTGCCAGGGCTCCCCCCTCCCCAGGAAGGATTTCTGACTCCCAGCCCCTCTCCATGCCTGAGGAACTCCACTCCTCACTGGCCTCCTATTGGACATCTTGCCACTGACCACAACTCCCTGAGTGCCACCCTCCAGCCAATCCCTCGCCCACCGAGTGGTCTGCCCCTCAAATCCTTCTCTTTCCAAGCTAGAGACAAGGATGTTGCACAAGGCATCATGCTGGGACCATGGGAATGGGCTCTGGCACCCGAGGGAATGATGGGAATCACAGTGGTGCCACTTAGAAGCGAGCTGAGGGCTCCAGAACACCCATCCGCCAGGAAGCAGGATGCTGAGCACGTTCCCACAGCCACTGAGCCAGGAAAAGGGGGTGTGCTTGTGGAGACACAACTCAGGTCCCTTTCTCCCCTCACCCTGGGGTCCCCACTGGCACCGGCAGCCACCCCCCTGCACAGCATTCCCATCTTCACAGAGTAGGAACATTGCACAAGGTTTCCACCCCAGAATAAACAAGATGTACCTGCTGTCCCACCCACCTGTTAGCTCGGGTTTGCCTCCCGAGTTCCAGGGTTATGGGAAGGGGGAGGGAGGGGGGTATGTGTTTGTTCCATGCCCAGGAGACATAGAATCACAGAATCCCAGAGTCACAGGAGTTGGAAGGGCCCCCCAGAGCCCATGGGGACCCACCCCCTGCCAAAGCAGGGTCCCTAGGACAGGGCTGGAATCTCTCCAGAGAAGGAGACTCCACACCCCCTGGGCAGCCTGTCCCAGGGCTCCCTCACCCTCACTGGGAAGAAGTTCTTCCCCACATTGGGGGGAACTCCCTGTGCTCCAGCTTGAGCCCATCGCCCCTTGTCCTGTCCCCACAGACACTGAGCAGAGGCTGCCCATGTCCCCTGGGTGCCACCCTTCAGCTATTGATCCCCATTGATCAGATCCCCTCTCAGGCTCTTCTCTCCAGGCTGAACAGCCCCAGCTCCCTCAGCCTTTCCTCCCAGGGGAGATGCTCCAGGCCCTTAGAGTCAAAGGGCTTTGCAGAACAATCTGGGTGCCCTGGGGAGTGACACCAGCCATCCTTGGCACAAAACCCTGACTGAACCCCCCAGCGCTCCCTACCACAGGCAGGGACACCCCCCAGCCCAAGGTGCCCCCAGCCCCATCCAACCCGGCCTTGAGCCCTGCCAGGGACCCTGGGGCAGCCCCAGCTTCTCTGGGCACCCTGTGCCAGGGCCTCCCCCCCTGGCTAGACACCCCCTACAGGTCAGGTATGTCTTGATGTCCCCATCCAAGGCCAAAATCCTTCCAGGGGTGTGTGGCGGTCTGTGATGGGGGGTCTGTCCGAGGGGGTCTGTGCCGGGGGGTCTAGGCTGGGGTGCTTGGAGGGGGTCACATCCCACGGGGGACTGTACCTGCAGGGCAGGAGGGGTGTGTTGTTTACAGTCTTCATAATGTAACTAAAAGGTCAGCTAATAAACTGTCCACAATCTGAGAATGTAGTGCTCTTTCTTTTTTTGTTTTTTTTGCCTTACAGTGCGCTTGAGAGCTGTTGAGACACTGTGAATGCTACAAGTGGCAGGGTAATCCTGCAAATGGTAGGGAAATCTATTTAGAGAGATTACTTTGGTGTAGATGGGGTTTGTTTCGTGATGGACTGTGCCACACTCTTGCCTTTTTTCCTCCTTCTGACTGTGGTGCTCTTTTAATTCCTTATTGAGCAGAAAAAGAAACTGGACAAAAAAGGAAAAGGTTTATATTTCCTAACTTGGGTGAAATGGGCTCCCCAAATAGATAAGCTGTGTTGGTAATTTGTGTGACACCCAGATAAACGAGGCTCTCTCTAGGGTAAGGGTGGAAATACTGCCTTTAGTAGCTGTGAACTGTTACTGTTATTTCAGCTTCTGTCCTGAACTGAACTGTTGGTCAGATGAATTTCAAACCAGTAATGCTCAGTTCCTTATGGAGAGATTTTTTTTTTAATACTTAAAGCTTGTCTTTTTTAAAAAATGGAGGAGAGGGGGAAGTCTTCCACTAGAGGAGGTTACTTCTACAGGAAAGAAGCTATAATAAATAGTTTATGAAAGACATTGAGGCTCTGGAACGCGTTCAGAGGAGGGCTACTAAGCTGGTGAGGGGTCTGGAACACAGGCCTTACGAGGAGTGTCTGAGGAAGCTGGGATTGTTCAGCCTGGAGAAGAGGAGGCTTAGGGGAGACCTTATAGCTCTCTATAACTTCCTGAAGGGAGGTTGTAGTGAGCTGGGGGTCGGCCTCTTCTCCCGTGTAGGCAGTGACAGAACTAGAGGGAATGGTAGCAAGCTGCACCAGGGGAGATTCAGGCTCGACATTAGGAAGCACTACTTCTCAGAAAGGGTAGTCAGGCACTGGAATGCACTGCCCAGGGAGGTGGTGGAGTCACCAACCCTGGGGGTGTTCAAGGAAAGACTGGATGTTGTATTGAGGGATATGGTTTAGTGGGAGCTAGTAGTAATAGGTGAATGGTTGGACTGGATGATCTTCTAGGTCTTTTCCAACCTTGATAATTCTGTGATTCTGTGATTCTGTGTGTCTGTGCTATGAGGGAGTAATGCCAGGGGGTTGGGGCAGTCACACCCCAAATGGCCCCAGAAGAGATGCTGTGCACTGGGATCGTGTTATTTCTCAGCCTCTGTGGTGGTGACCACGGCGTGTCACCTGCTGCTGGGGCCAGTCCAGCTGCTGCTGCAGCCCCCAACCCCTGTGAGATGGGGGAAGCACCAGCAAACGGGGCTGTTTGCTCTGTCTGTGCCCTTGGGAAGAGGTAGGGGAGTCAGACCCACCCTCCTGGGGTGATGGAGAGGGGTGTGAGAGCTCCAGGGATGGGGCACCCACTAAGCACTTTAATGGCACAAAGCTGCCCCAGGGCAGGGTCAGCTCAGCTGGGAGGGCAAAGTTCTTCCCTGGCAGAGTTGTGGGGCTGTGGCACAGGCTGCCCAGGGAGGGGCTGAGTCCCCACCCCTGGGGGTGTTTAACAGAGGGGAGATGAGGTGCTGAGAGATCTGGGGCAGCACAGGACAGGGATGGTTGGACCCCAGGAGCTTCAAGGGCTTTTCCAACCTGGTGATGCTGTGAAGCATGCCAACAATTTGCAGCAAGGGTTCTGCAATTTCTCAGCCAGGTGAAGCCCTCAGCAGCTCCTGTGAAGAGCTCTCAGGAACACAGCAAGGATCCCTCCCCTCAGGAGGGGCTGGGTGCTCGTGTGTTGGAAGCATCTCCACTTCTTCTGGTGTTAAAGAGCTATTGGAACGGGGGCACCAGAACTGCAGGTTTGAAATATCCCCTGGGAAAAGGGGACCTAAGAAGGTCATGAGGAGTAGTCAGCATGGATTCCCCAAGGGGAGATCGTGCTTGACCAATCTCATAGCCTTCTGTGATCTCATCACTGGCTGGGTGGATGGAGGGAGAGCAGTGGATGTCATCTACCTTGACTTCAGCAAGGCTTTCGATACTGTCTCCCATGACATCCTGATAGCAAAGCTGAGAGATCATGGGATAGATGAGTGGACAGTGAGGTGGGTTGAGAATTGGCTGTCGGACCGAACCCAGAGGGTTGTGATTCGTGGAGTAGAATCTGACTGGAGGCCTGTTACCAGCGGTGTTCCCCAGGGCTCAGTGTTGGGTCCAGTCCTGTTTAATATCTTCATTGACGATCTTGATGAGGGAATAACATCCACCCTCAGCAAGTACGCCGATGATACAAAGCTGGGAGGGGTGGGTGACAGGCAGGACACTGCGCTGCCATCCAGAGAGACCTGGCCAGGCTGGAGAGCTGGGCAGGGAGACACCAGATGAAGTTCAACAAAAGCAAGTGGAGAGTCTGGCACCTGGGGAGGGATAACTGCTGGAATCAGGACAGGCTGGGGGTGAGCTGCTGGAGAAGAGCTCTGTGGAGAAGGACCTGGGGGTGCTGGTGGGTGACAGGGTGGCCATGAGCCAGCAGGGTGCCCTGGGGGCTGAGAGAGCCAGTGGGATCCTGGGGGCATCAGGAGGAGTGTGGGCAGCAGGTCACAGGAGGGGATCCTCCCCCTCTGCTCTGCCCTGCTCAGGCCCCAGCTGGAGTGTTGTGTCCAGGTCTGGGCTCCCTGGGATCAAACAGCCAGGGATCTCCTGGAGAGAGTCCAGAGGAGGCTACGGAGATGCTGAAGGGCCTGGAGCATCTCCCCTGGGAGGAAAGGCTGAGGGAGCTGGGGTTGTTCAGCCTGGAGAGAAGAGACTGAGGGGGGGCCTAATTAATGTTTATAAATATCTGAAGTATGGGATGCAGGCGGAATTGGCCAGCCCCTTTTCAGTGTCTGTGGGGACAGGACAAGGGGCAACGGCCTCAAGTTTGAGCATAGAAAGTTCCGCACCAACATGTGGAGGAACTTTTCCCCAGTGAGGGTGAGGGAGCCCTGGGACAGGCTGCCCAGGGGGGTGGTGGAGTCTCCTTCTCTGGAGAGATTCAAGACTCGTCTGGACACCTCTCTGTGCAATATGAGTTGGGGAGCTGCTTTGGCAGGGGGTTGGACCTGATGAGCTCTCGAGGTCCCTTCCAACCCCTGTGATTCTGTGATTCTGTGATTCTGTGAAAAGCCAAGGTGTTCGGGGTTGCCCAGAGAGGGGGTGGGTGCCCCATCCCTGGGGGTGTTCAAGGCCAGGTTGGCTGGGGCCCTGGGCAACCTTGTGTAGCTCCAGGCCTGGAGGTTGGTGGCCCTGCCTGTGGCAGGGGGTTGGAGCTCTGGGACCCTTGGGGTCCCTCCCAACCCAGCCCAGGCTGGGATTCTGTGATTTCTGTGATTCTAAGTCCAGCCTTCCCCCAGCCTGGAGTGCTGCTCAGGGTCGTTATGTTCCATGGGCAGGACTCTGGTCTCAGCCCATCGGTCCCATCTGTTCAGATCTCTATGAGGACAGGTCTTGATGTCCATCCAAGGCCAAAATCCTTCCTGGGGTGTGTGGCGGTCTGTGATGGGGGGTCTGTCTGAGGGGGTTTGTGCTGGGGGGTGAGCATGTCATGGGGGGGTCAGGGGGTCTGTGCCGGGGGGTCTAGGCTGGGGTGCTTGGAGGGGGTCACATCCCACGGGGGACTGTACCTGCAGGGCAGGGGGTGTGTGTCTGTGCTATGAGGGAGTAATGCCAGGGGGTTGGGGCAGTCACATCCCAGGGGGTACTTGTGGGGGGACATGACCTGTAGGGGGTGTCTAGCCTGGGGGGGAGCCCTGGCACAGGGTGCCCAGAGAAGCTGGGGCTGCCCCAGGGTCCCTGGCAGGGCTCAAGGCTGGGTTGGATGGGGCTGGGGGCACCTTGGGCTGGGGGGTTTCCCTGCCTGTGGTAGGGAGCGCTGGGGGGTTCAGTCAGGGTTTTGTGCCAAGGATGGCTGGTGTCACTCCCCAGGGCACCCAGATTGTTCTGCAAAGCCCTTTGACTCTAAGGGCCTGGAGCATCTCCCCTGGGAGGAAAGGCTGAGGGAGCTGGGGCTGTTCAGCCTGGAGAGAAGAGACTGAGAGGGGATCTGATCAATGGGGATCAATAGCTGAAGGGTGGCACCCAGGGGACATGGGCAGCCTCTGCTCAGTGTCTGTGGGGACAGGACAAGGGGCGATGGGCTCAAGCTGGAGCACAGGGAGTTCCCCCCAATGTGGGGCAGAACTTCTTCCCAGTGAGGGTGAGGGAGCCCTGGGACAGGCTGCCCAGGGGGTGTGGAGTCTCCTTCTCTGGAGAGATTCCAGCCCTGTCCTAGGGACCCTGCTTTGGCAGGGGGTGGGACCCCATGGGCTCTGGGGGGCCCTTCCAACTCCTGTGACTCTGGGATTCTGTGATTCTATGTCTCCTGGGCATGGAACAAACACATACCCCCCTCCCTCCCCCTTCCCATAACCCTGGAACTCGGGAGGCAAACCCGAGCTAACAGGTGGGTGGGACAGCAGGTACATCTTGTTTATTCTGGGGTGGAAACCTTGTGCAATGTTCCTACTCTGTGAAGATGGGAATGCTGTGCAGGGGGGTGGCTGCCGGTGCCAGTGGGGACCCCAGGGTGAGGGGAGAAAGGGACCTGAGTTGTGTCTCCACAAGCACACCCCCTTTTCCTGGCTCAGTGGCTGTGGGAACGTGCTCAGCATCCTGCTTCCTGGCGGATGGGTGTTCTGGAGCACTCAGCTCGTTTCTAAGTGGCACCACTGTGATTCCCATCATTCCCTCGGGTGCCAGAGCCCATTCCCATGGTCCCAGCATGATGCCTTGTGCAACATCCTTGTCTCTAGCTTGGAAAGAGAAGGATTTGAGGGGCAGACCACTCGGTGGGCGAGGGATTGGCTGGAGGGTGGCACTCAGGGAGTTGTGGTCAGTGGCAAGATGTCCAATAGGAGGCCAGTGAGGAGTGGAGTTCCTCAGGCATGGAGAGGGGCTGGGAGTCAGAAATCCTTCCTGGGGAGGGGGGAGCCCTGGCAGGGTTCAAGGCTGGGTTGGATAGGGTTTGGGGCCCCCTGGGCTTGGGAGTGTCCCTGCCTGTGGCAGGGGAACTGGGGGGTGTCTGAGGGCCCTGCTCACCCAGCCCAGGGGTAAGAGAAGCAGGTTGGGGGGGTTTCCAGCCAAGAGCTCCAAGCCCTGCCCGTCCCCTGCTGCCCTTCCCCCTGGTCAGAGGTAGCTGCTTTCCCAGCACCCCTTGATCCCAGGCCAGGATTCGGGTGCTCGGTGGGGGTGCACAGGGCTGTGCTGCCTGGCTCAGCTCTAGCACAGGCAGCTGATGCCAAGTTTCACTTTCTCACTCTAAAAACTCAACTGCATTTCCAGGAAGGCTTCCACTGTCCTTTCTGCCACAACCCCCTTATCAGGCAGGGGGCATAAAAAGGGAAGTTGGGCTGGGCTGAGCCCAGCGAGCTGAGAGCGCCCGAGAGAGACGGTAGGACCTTGCTGATGAGCTCTGGGGCTGGGGGAGCCGGGGTTAAGGGTCTGGCTGGGCATCTGAGGCTGAAACAGAGTCAGGAATGGGGTAACAGGTGAGGGGTCAGGAGGGGACAGAGCTGGGACCTGAGTGGGCCGTGATCATGCCGTGCAATCAAAGCTGGGTGGAAGGAGGAGGAAGGGGAGATGTTGGTGGCTGCAGCGTTGGCAGTTGGGCATCTGCCCAGTGATGGGAAGCAGGGAATGAACAGCCCGCTGTGCCCTGCGAGCACACAGCTCTCCTTCGCTCCATAAACTCTCCTTGTCTCCACCCAGGAGTTCTTCTGGCTTTTGCTTTTCCACTTCTGCACCCCGTCCTGCTGGCAGGAGTGCACGAGCTGCTGGTGGGAGCTGAGCTGCTGGTGGGGGCTGAGCTGCTGGAGGGGGCTGAGCTGCTGGTGGGAGCTGAGCTGCTGGTGGGGGCTGAGCTGCTGGAGGGGGCTGAGCTGCTGGTGGGAGCTGAGCTGCTGGTGGGAGCTGAGCTGCTGGTGGGAGCTGAGCTGCTGGTGGGGGCTGAGCTGCTGGTGGGGGCTGAGCTGCTGGTGGGGGCTGAGCTGCTGGTGGGAGCTGAGCTGCTGGTGGGGGCTGAGCTGCTGGTGGGGGCTGAGCTGCTGGTGGGAGCTGAGCTGCTGGTGGGAGCTGAGCTGCTGGTGGGAGCCAGCCCTGACCGTGTTTCTCTCCCTCACTTCGGGGGCTCGAGCTTCACCCACAGCAGCGGTTGTGCGACTGGCGCGGTTCAACCCTGGCCTGGGGTAACTCAGCAGCAGCTAAACCAGCCCCCACCAATCCCCCCAGCTCTATAGGGAGCATGATGCTGTGTGATGTGGGATATCCCTTGCCCAGCACTATGGGATATCCCTTGGCCAGTGCTATGGGATATCCCTCAGCCAGTGATATGGGATATCCCTTGGCCAGTGCTATGGGATATCCCTTGGCCAGTGCTATGGGATATCCCTCAGCCAGTGATATGGGGTATCCCTCAGCCAGTGATATGGGGTATCCCTCAGCCAGTGATATGGGGTATCCCTTGGCCAGTGCTATGGGATATCCCTTGGCCAGGGGTATGGGATATTCCTTGACCAGCGGGCATCATCTGTCCTGGCCTTGTCCCCTCCCAGCTCCTTGGGCACCTCCTCCCTGGCAGGGCACAGGGAGCTGAAAAGTCCTTGGCTCAGTATAAGCAACAATTAAGCATCAGTGTGTCACCAACCTTATTCCCACCCTAAATCCCACCCACAGCCGCTGTGAGGAAGGAATTGAACTCTGTCCCAGCACCCCAGTTGGGTCCTGGGGGAGGATCCCTCTTCTGGAGGATCCTTTAAATATCACAGTGAGATTGAACTTTGACTTCATGGCTGGGCTTGGCCTTCTCCCCATCATGTCGTTATGGTGTACAGGCTCTACAGTCCTGTCCCCAGGCACCTTCTGGGCACCTTCTGCTGTGCACAGAGAGACTTAAAGCAGGAGATTGGTACTTTGGAAACTGTCCCTGGGCTACCACACACCATGGGTATGTGGGTTTAGGTCCCAGGTGAAACCCCTGGCCTGGTCCCCACCCAAACCAGGCCCGGAGGAGTCTTTTCTGGCTGTGTGATCATCACTGGTGGAGAAGTGCTGCCCCAGAAGTTGGATCCTTGGATCCTCGGGGGCACCGGGGAGCTGAGGGCCCTGCTCAGAGGTGAGAGGAGCAGGCTGGGGAGGTTTCCAGCCAAGAGCTCCAAGCCCTGCCCGTCCCCTGCTGCCCTTCACCCCGGTCAGAGGTAGCTGCTTTCCCAGCACCCCTTGATCCCAGGCCAGGATTCGGGTGCTCGGTGGGGGTGCACAGGGCTGTGCTGCCTGGCTCAGCTCTAGCACAGGCAGCTGATGCCAAGTTTCACTTTCTCACTCTAAAAACCCAGCTGCATTTCCAGGAAGGCTTCCATTGTCCTTTCTGCCCCAGAAGTGGGATCCTTACCTGGTGTGCAGTAGGACAGGCTCCATTGCTCCCTGGAATGGATCCTTCATGTTGGTGGATTGCCATCTCCTCACTGTCTGGTCATCCTTTAGGATTCTGGGCTTTTCATTCCTGGTGTTTCTTCTCCTGAAGTCTTGAGAATGTCCTTGTCTTCTTCTTAACACTCCAGGCCTGCTGTCTTGGCTGAGCTGGGGGCCTGGGCTGCCTGTGTCGTCTGGCAAGTCGAGCATCTGACCGAGAGGAGCATCTGCTGTGAGGTGAGATACATCAGACCCCACATCCCTCGAGCATATTGTTTAAATCTTCACTGGAAAAGCTGGTGTTAAAGGCTCCAAAAGGGTCCGAGAGCCCAGTGACAAGCACCTGGGGTCAATACCTGTGCTGGTAAGGGCATTGGGTCGTTGGTGGGACAAAACCTGAATGCAAGGGGGAGTTCTGTGCACTGAACGAATCCCTTTGGTACCCAACTGAATTGAGACAGGGACAGTTGCCAGGTTTGTAGGACAGTGTTAAAAAATAAAGGAAAAACAGTGGAAAGGCCCATGGACAGTGGGAGTGTCAGCTCCCTTATGGTCACCAGTCAGGGACCCTTCAGATGCATGTGGGATAATGAGCCATGGGGGAAGCGATAAACAGAACCACACAGGGACACAAAGTGGATAGTGGATAGTGAACAGACTGGACTGATGGGCTGAGCCCAATGGGATGAGGTTTAACAAGGCCAAGGGCAGAGTGCTGCACATGGGACAGAACAACCCCCTGCAGCGCTACAGGCTGGGGGAGACTGGCTGGAGAGCTGTCAGGCAGAGAAGGACCTGGGGGTGTTGGGTGGCTGCAGGCTGAACATGAGCCAGCAGTGTGCCCAGGGGCCAGGAAGGCCAAGGGCATCCTGGCTTGTGTCAGCCCCAGTGTGGCCAGTAGGGCTGGGGAGGGGATTGTGCCCCTGGGCTGGGCACTGGGGAGGCTGCACCTCGAGTGCTGGGTCCAGTTCTGGGCTCCTCAGCATCAGAAGGACATGGGGGTCCTGGAGCGAGTCCAGAGAAGGGCAACCAGGCTGGGGAAGGGGCTGGAGGGCAAATCCTCTGAGGAGCAGCTGAGGGAGCTGGGGGTGTTGAGCCTGGAGAAGAGGAGGCTGAGGGGAGACCTTCTCCCCACCTCCCCTGCCCTGCCAGGAGGGTGCAGAGAGGTGGGCGAGGGTCTCTGCAGCCAGGGGCCAGGAGATGGGACAAGGGGAAATAGCATGAAGCTGTGCCAGGGCAGGTTTAGATTAGATATTAGAAAAAAATTCTTTACTGAAAGAGTTGTCAGGGCCTGGAATAGGCTGCCCAGGGAGGGGCTGAGTCCCCACCCCTGGGGGTGTTTAAAAAAAGGGTAGGTGAGGTACTTAGGGATCTGGTTCAGCTTAGGACAGGAATGGTTGGACTCAATGATCTTCAAAGGTCTTTTCCAACCTTGTGATTCTGTGATAGACAGAGGGTCCCAGAGACAATGCCAAAGGCCCCAAGTCTCCAGTCACTAACGATGGGTCAACAGGATGCTCCAGGTGCAGCTTCAGACAGGGACAACCTGGATTTTTCCCATCCATTGGAGTGGGAATGATGTATATCTCAAGAACCAGCTCCTGGGGCAAACGGGTGAGTAAAGGGAGTAGAGAAGGACCACAGGTCACAGCCCGTGTACCCAACGCTTGGTATTTGGGGTGAGTGTGTCCTGAGAGCGTGAGGTGCCCTCGAGATGAACGTGTGTGTGTACCTCTGTTTGCTGGTGAGCACCAAACTGGACCACCCAGTGAGAGGAGAGCTGTGGCACTGGTAAGAGGGTGCAGGATGCAGGCAGGGGTGTTGGATGGATGGAGGGTCTGTGCTGGTGCTCAAGGGATCTGAGGATGCCCACAGCTGTTGGTGCTTATGGAGTTATGAGTCCTGTTGGGTGTACGTGGGTGCTGTTAAAGGCAGCACCTTGTCCACAGGAGGTTGCATGGCCACATGAGAGTGTGTGTGTGGTGTTGTCTCTGGGGTACACACTCAGCTTCCAGTCTGAAACTGCAAATGGGAAAATAGTGGTCACATCCACGTGCCAGACTGAGATTCCCCATCTCTTGGGGTGTCCCAGGATGAGCTCCAGCAGGTGGAATCCTGCTGGTGCTGCAGATTCATGGCCTCTTACAGCTTGATAACAGCTGGCTGAACATGAGCCAGCAGTGTGCCCAGGTGGTCAAGAAGGCCAACGGCAGCCTGGCCTGCATCAGGAAGAGTGTGGCCAGCAGGCCCAGGAAAGGGATCCTTCCCTTGTGCTCAGCACAGGTGAGGCTGCACCTCGAGTGCTGGGTTCAGTTCTGGGCCCCTCACTACAAGAAGGACATCGAGATGCTGGAGCGTGTCCAAGGAAGGGCTACAAGCTGGGGAAGGGTTTGGAAGATGAATCTTATGAGGAGCAGTGGAGGGAGTTGGGATTGTTTAGTCTGGAGAAAAGGAGCCTGAGGGGAGACCTCATCACTCTCTACAGCTACCTAAAAGGTGGCTGCAGTGAGGTGGGGGTTGGTCTCTTCTCCTTGGTAGCCAGTGACAGGACAAGGGGAAAGGGCCTGAAGTTGTGTCAGGGGAAGTTTAGGTTGGATATTAGGAACAATGTCTGTACTGAAAGGGCTGTCAGAGACTGGCACAGGCTGCCCAGGGAGGGGCTGAGTCACCATCCCTGGAAGTGTGTAAACGAAGAGTAGATGTTGTACTTGGTGACATGATCTGGTGTGGGGCTAGTAGGGCTGGAGACATGGTTGGACTTGATAATCTTGAAGGTCTTTTCCAACCAAAACGATTCCATGAGTCTATGAAATAAAGTCTGGTTTTGTCTTCCACAGCCATGGATTCACAGGCAGACATGCCAGAGGATGATGAAAAAGCCTATCTTGCTAAAAAGCTACTGGCAGAAGCATGTGAGAAGGAAGGACTGGATGCTAGTTACTGGCTCCCCAAACTGTCTGAGGTACTGGGAGTCAAGTCCAGAGAAGCCCTAAAATATCTGCAATATGAAGACTACCTTAAGCTGGAGTGCAAAGTACAGCACTCCTGGGAAACAAAGGCGCTCCGGAAACTCCTGAAACAGACAGACAGCAAAGAAAGTTTGGAGGAGCTGCAGAAGAAGCGCTTGGAGATGACAAAGCTGAGACAAGAAGAGGCCAAGCTCATCCTGGAGGAGCTGAAAGCAATGCACAACAGCCACAAGCACAGTGATGATGACATAAGACAGAAAGAGGAGGCTCTGTGGCAAGCCATGGAGATTCCCAAAGAGTACTGGGCCCCACCAGAGAAGCCCTTGGCGCAGGTGCTGGAGAGCATCCAGAAGCAGCTGGAGCAGCAGGAGTCCTCAGCGGGCAAAGGTGAGAACGTCCCCGACACGGAGGTCCTGAGGCGGGCGTCGGGGGGGCTGGCCCTGCAAGGCATTTACAGAACCAGCAACCTTGAGGATGTGCTGGCAAAGCGAGACCAGCTCATCAGGGTTCCCGACGGATTCAAGCTCGCTGGTCCAGAGCAAGGGTCGCTGCTTGAGAGGAAGGAGTTCTCCTCCTCTGCAGCAGAAGCCACTTTCACCAAGTCCGTGGAGCAGCTGGGGTTCAGCATCAGCGTTTCTGCCAAGGCTGGGTTCTGGGGGTTTAATGCTGAAGCTGGTGTAGATCACAGCAGATCCTCAAAGTCGGAGGACACCCACCAGTCCCGCTCTGAGAAGAGCTACATTTGCACCACCAAGTACCAGTACATCCCTCTGGCCTCCTGCTACTTCCAAAAGCATCAGCTTCACCTCTCGGATGTCGCCCTGCAGGAGCTGCAGGAGCTCGAGCAGCTTTTGAGCATCACCCCGGAAGCAGACAGGCCCAACACGCTGAAGAGCAGGTGCGCGAGCTTCTTCAGCAGGTTCGGGTCCCACGCAAACCAGGGTCCCCTCCACTTTGGGGGGATATTCTGGTGGAAAGCATCTACGGAAGGATTCAGAGCTGAGCAGCGGGAAGAGATGAAGCGTCAGGCATCGGAAGCTCTGAACAGCTACATCAGGGCCAGCTACAGCGGCTTCATTGTCAGCGTGGGAGTGGGCATGGATGTTTCCAAATCCAGCTCATCGGCTTCTTCTCAGGCAAGAGATGGAAAAAGTGCCCACACAGCGGTTCAGCTCTACGTGACCAACACAGGGGGCCCATCAGAGACGGATTCTCTTCCTCAGTGGAGACTGGGGCTTGTAGCTAATAACGCAACCTGGTGTGTTATCGACCGAGGCTTCCAGCTGATCCCAGTGTGGGATATAATCCTGTCCAGTCACACCAGTGATTTTCACTCCATCTATCAAGTGAGTAGCAGCCTCAGGGCTGCGTATGAAGCGCTGACGAATCACCATGTCGGCACCATGTTTGGAGAGGACCTGGTCAGTGCGGTGGAAGAGGCCAAAGCATTCATGGAGTGCGTGAAGTCCTGGGAGGCCACGGTGGATGAAAGAAAACTGCTCAGCTTGATAGATTTCAAACAGAAGCTGAATGAAAAAACCAAAAACCATAGTGTGTGGATCAACGTGTGCCTGTCGGACAAAGCGCTGCAGGAGTTCCTGGCCAATACTGTTCTGTATTGCACGAGGTCACCCCCAGCAAACATCACCTACATCAAGTGTCTGTTCAGGAGCCTCCTGGATCCTCACATTTACTCTGTCAAGGACTTCCCCAGGTCTTCCTCCATTATGCAGTGGATCTTCCATGCTGACCATACGCTTCCCGAAACTCCCAATATTTCCGAGCTTGAAGATCTCACCAAGACGATGCTGCAAATGAAGGAGCACATCCAGGAAGTCACCTATGCACCGGAAACCTCTGCATCTGCCATTCATGAAGCAAAGATAAAAGCCACCTTGACTACAAGCCTAGCTCTTTATTCCTTACTGCAGTTTCTCCAGGAAAGGGCCCAGAAAGACATAGAACTGTTGGTGCTCTTAATTACAACCAGCACGGGCTACCAGGTGGAAAGCAACACTTTCCAGCGCCTCCTTGGATACCCAGAAATTGACTTCATGATCAATGAAATGCAAACAGGGCATCAGGAGTACCTGAACCTGAAGGAGCAAGATCTTTACAGAGCCCAGGCCTTCCTGCTGCTGCTGGGTCTAACTGTAACACCCAAACATAAAGAGGTGTCCTTTGAGCAGAAGAATAAGCGTTTAGCTTTCATGGAAGATCAGATGAAAGACTTATGGTCCACAGAGATAAAAGCTCTCCTTGGGAAGCACAGTGCCTGCAAAGACTGGGAAAGGCTGGAAAGGGACTTGAATTCCTTCATCAGTGGGTGCTTGGATGAAACATGTGACGATCAGAAGAAAAACAGTATCATCAAGGACCTGGAAGACACTTTTCAAAGAATGGAGCCTTCCAATCACTCCCAGCCCGCATCAGATGGCAGCAAACCCAGAGCAACCCCGGTCATTGCAAACCAGGAGT
Organism: Porphyrio hochstetteri; assembly: GCA_020800305.1. NCBI lineage: Eukaryota > Metazoa > Chordata > Aves > Gruiformes > Rallidae > Porphyrio > Porphyrio hochstetteri. The sequence goes on along the minus strand of CM036907.1, from coordinate 126,217,950 downwards.
TCCTCCACTTGCTTAAGCGCCTCGGCCTAGAAAGTCACTACCCAAGAAAGATGGGGACAGAAGATTTCCACATCATATACAAGACATCTTTACATGACAGCCAGCCCAGCAAGGAAAACGAGCTACCCTTTTACTTCTTGCAAAAGCTGCTAACTGTGGATTATCGGGTGAGGTACCTGACTTGCAAGGACAAGAGCAACCCAGAACCTGCACGCGTGCCCAAAATCACACCACAAGAGCATGAAACCTCAGATTCTTTTGACGACTTCTTCACTGATTTGGAGGAAGAAGCCTGTGGATCTGCAGCCCAGGAGAGTCACGTGCACCCCATGGACCTGCAGATGGCAATTTTTCATTGCGCCGATGATTTCATGAGACAGTACGTTGCCACAAAGCTTGCTTTCTGCCAGTTTGCGCTACCTCTCCTGGTACCGAACCCGTGCACCTCCCAGATAGAGTACCCCCTCTGGGCCCTCAGCCAAATCAAAAAGAGCTGGAAAGGGGCTGAGAAGGTAGGAGAGGAGACCAGGATTAACAGTTACAAAAACAAACTCATGTATCAGGCAGAGACACCCATCGTGTCCTTCCTACGGATAGGCAGTTCTCCCTCCTCTTCCAAGTCTCAGATCCTGAATGCCCTGCTGAGCAAACAAAAACATGACACCTTTTTCCACCGACATTGCAAAGGCAGCACCAAAGACTGTCTGCTGATGAAAGGTGTTGTGGAGATCTCCTGGTACTGTCCCCGGGGTAGCGACGACGACAGCTTTGGCTGCTGTGTTGCTTTCTGCAACCTGCACGGAGATGCAAGGGACCATGAAGAACAGCTGCAGTTTCTACAGGAGATATCTGCTGTCAACGTGGTTCTTGTCTCCGAGACTGATCAGAGTGACAAGAAAGGGGTGAAAATTTTACGTGACCTGTGGCAGTCGCAAAGGCCTTTGGTTTGTCTTTTCAGCGAAAAAGAGAACGTTCCAGCTGGCCGATCCAGTCAAAACATAAAAATAGGTATCAAGAACAGAAATGAGGCAGAATTGATGGATGAGCTGACAAGAACAATCAGGGATCTCCTGGAAGGGTCTAACACGCGTTTCAGCCTCGATGCCTGCCTGGACAAGGCTCGCGAGCACGGGTTCTTAGTCGATGAAGATACAGAGGAGTGTGTGAGAGCCAAAGAAAAGGCAAAGGAGCTGGTGAAGCTTCTGAAGAAAGAGAAGTTGTTTGAGATCAAATCCCAGCTGCTGCCTCTTCAAGGAAAACTCTGGTACACGTGGTGCAAAAAGGACAAAGAACTCACTCGCTTGCAGGAAAAGAGGAACAAAAGCATCGAGCATCATCGGAGCCAAATTGAATCAGAGAAGTCGGCAATAAGAAGGAAGCAACTAGACAAAGCATTCCCCCTCAATCGGCTGATGAGTTCAGTCCTTAGCTTTCTCCAGTCACAGCCAGTGGATACCAAGAAATACTTCCTGCAGTGGATGAAGGTCTTTATGGATGACCTGACCTCCGATCGCCTTGATGAACTGAAGAGACGGTATCACCAGTTATGGTCTGAAATCTTGGCAATAAAGAAAAACAACGAGCAAACCAACCTGAAATCCACATCGCTGAGTAGGTTAGATGCCCTCTCCGATGAAATCAATGATTCCTCCATTGGCCTTGAGCATGTTATGCGAGAGGTCGGGCAGATTTATGAAGCTCTGGAATCAATGAACTCAAAGGATAAATGTATTGCCAAGCTACCTGAGATTGCAGCTGATCTGATGGTTTCAGGGTATCCCATTGAGCTGATGGATGGCGATGCTTCTTACGTACCCTTGCGATGGGTTGGGGCAATCTTTGACAAATTAATTGAGAAGCTAGGGGACAAACGAGTATTTGTTCTTTCAGTGCTGGGCATCCAGAGCACAGGGAAGTCAACCCTGTTGAATGCCATGTTTGGCCTTCAGTTTAACGTCAGTGCAGGGAGATGCACCCGGGGAGCGTTTATGCAGCTAATTAAAGTGGACAAGAAGGTGCAGCAGGCTGTGGACTTTGATTACATGCTTGTTGTTGACACAGAGGGGCTTCGTGCCATAGAGATGGTCAATAAGCAGTCCCTTAATCATGACAACGAGCTGGCCACCTTTGTCATTGGCATCGGCAACATGACTCTGATCAACATCTTTGGAGAAAACCCCTCAGAAATGCAGGATGTGCTCCAGATTGCTGTGCAGGCTTTCCTGAGGATGAAGCAAGTAAATCTGTCTCCAAGCTGCCTGTTTGTGCACCAGAACGTGGGAGAAATAACCGCCAAGGAACAGAACATGGAAGGACGGCGACGTCTGCAGGAAAAGCTGGATGAAATGACCTTGACAGCCGCCCAGCAGGAATTCTGTGACATTTCCTGCTTCAGCGACGTCATCCGCTTTGACGTGAACACCCATATTCATTACTTCGCTCACCTGTGGGAAGGAAACCCCCCAATGGCACCACCCAATCCCACCTACAGCCAGAATGTCCAGGAATTAAAGAGCAAAATTCTCCAAGCTGCCGAGAAGGAGTCGCAGGGCAGCATTCTGAGGCTCTCGAGCTTGAGTGTCCGCATTAGGGACCTCTGGAATGCTTTGCTGAACGAAAACTTCATTTTCAGCTTCAAGAACTCAGTGGAGATTGCTGTGTACAAGAAACTGGAAACCGCCTTTAGCCACTGGTCCTGGCAGCTGAGGAGTCACATCTTGGACTTGCAAATGAAACTGGACAATAGAATTCGGAATGGGGACTTGCAGCAAGTCACCACGGGGTACCTTGAGAAACAAGTGCAAGAGACAAGTGACACCATCATGAAAGCCATGGAGAAGTATTTCAGCGAGGAGAAAGACTGCGAGATACTGGTCCAGTGGAAAACCAGCACGGAACTGAAGCTGAAAGAGCTAAAAGAATCTCTTCTTCTTGAAACTAGAAAGAAGTGTGAGCATCTCATCGAACTAAAGAAGAACCAGAGTAAACTGGATGAAAGGAAGTCAGACTATGAAAACGAGCTCCTGAAAAGGAGCCGGGAGCTGGCTCTGTCTCTAAAAGGCCAGAGCCTAAGTGAAAGAGAACTGAGAGACAACTTCCTTTCTCTCTGGGCAAGATGGATTACTGAAGTCTCCTCTACCGCTCCGCGTCTGGAACAGGTTAATATTGATGTGGAAATAGAAGATGCCCTTCTAGATCGCTTTAAGGAGCCCAAATTGCATGAACGAATCAGGGCATTTCCCAAATCCAGAACATTTTCTGTTGACTTCAAGAGACATATTTCCAAGAACAAATTCTGGGGAATCTTGCCAGTGAATTTTGGTGATGCTGATAAGAGCAACATAAAGCACATTACAGATAACATCATAGCATGTGTGGAGGCAAACATTGACAGGAAGGAAAAGGAGAAAAGGGATTACAGTCGAAGTTTTATTCACGAAATATTAAATGAAGTGCAGAAAGGTATGGACTCGGTCCCTAGCAATGCAAACTACAGATTTACTAATGATTACAGGACAGATCTGTCACTGTTCCTGTGCAGAATAGCAGCAGAAAGGTTTAAAGCCATGCACACGGCATTCAGAAAAGCAAATGATCCGACCATCTATCTGGAGAGCAAGAAAGAGGATTTCTTCAAGTGTTTCCAGATTTCCTGCCAGGGAGCCACTTCTATCACCACATTTGCTGCTTTCCTGTGTGACAAGATCGGCCCAGCTCTTCACCATGCGGTCTATGAGAAGACAGCTCTTGACATAGCTCGAGACATGACGGGTAAAGTCCCGGATTTCAGAGGCAATAGATCTTCTCTGGAAGCTTGCATACTGAGATACCTGGCAGAAGAAGAAGATTTTGAGAAATTCAAGAAATACCTGAATCACCCAGGAGAGTTTCTGCAGAGTTACATTGAGATGCATGTTCGTAGGTACTGTTTAGATGAGAACAGGAGGCTGGAGAAGTTCTTAGATGACTGCCTTAACCACTACTATGAAAGCATCCAGAAAGCTGTTTTTACATCAACCAACATTGTCAAAGACAGAAAAGACAGAGATGACAAAATCTCTCTTTGGCTGGATGAGTTTTGCAGTGCTCTTGGAGAGGTGCTAAGCCTGCCCAGAAGTGACCTGAAGGGCATTGAGCATCAGGAGATAGCAGACATAGAGTTCCTGAATAATGCCATGACGGAAGCACTGAGTCCCCTGAAAGACAAGCTCAAGGAAGAGTTTGCTAGTGCTGGTATGAGCTCCTTTGAAAGGCAGCCTCACACAATCCTGGCCGAGCAGTTTGCAGGGTGCTTGGAGCAGTGTCCCTTTTGTGGGGCTGTTTGCACAAGCACCATACCGAATCACGATGGAGACCACGAGCTTCGCTTCCATCGTCCACAAGCTTTGAGGGGATGGTGGTGGCATAACACAGACCATCTGGTCATTGATTTTTGTTCCAGTAGCGTTGCAAGCGACTGTAGATTCCTGATCGGTGCAGACACATGGATCCCCTACAGGAGATACCGGGATGCAGGACGTCCCTATTCCACTTGGAAGATTACTCCTGATAATTCCATGCAAAAGTACTGGAAATGGTTTGTGTGTCATTTCAGGTCAGAGATAGAAAAACTGTACAACAGGAAATTTCAAGGCAGAGGAGCAATCCCTGCTCTGTGGGAGAATATCAGGAAGCAGGACGCACTGGATGAACTGGAGACGCTTTAGGCCAAGTTGATGTGAAGGAAGAAACGCAACTGCTTTGCCTTTTAGAACACAGGAGAAGTCTGTCCACAAAATATCATTGTTATAATGGCTACATGAAGCAAACAGCATCTAATCGCTTAGGGAGTGGTGTGAAACAAAGTGTGCTCTTCCTGCCATCGCTCTGACACCACCACTGCTTGGAAAGACAATGCTTACGTTCAGCTGACACGGGCTGCTGGACGAGCCTTGGACTTACCTGACTGCTGGATACGTGCAGCACTTCCCAAGGAAAACATGGAACTGCCTCTCTTTGACTACCCATGGATGATGCTGATCAGGGTGGCTCTAGAGCTCTTTAGAAGATTCTCTGGCTCCAGGTGGTGGAGAGACTGTATGTTCTCAAGAGACCGAAGGAATTGAGTGTTTGCCTGGTCAAAAATTAGTGCAACTTCCTGGTGGAAAAACATTATGCTGGGGGACAGCTCCAGTGATGCCAAGTGTCCAAACATCATCTGCTTGTAAGAATAACAAATTAAAGAATGGGACCGATCCCAAGCTCGAGCTGCCAAGGTTGGTAATTATAGTGAAAAATGATACAGGTGCCTTAGAATTAGGAGATTTTAATGTAAATTCTACAGCCCTAAATTGGAGCTTGTGTTATGACCCATGGAAAGGAAAAGCTTCTTGTCAAAACACGCCCACACCAAGTGGGTGTCCACTCCCTGTAAGTCAGGGATTAAGAAGAGATTTTTCATTGGACTCTATTCCTAAAGGGTGATGGTGGCTATGTGGAGATGGAAAGGCCTGGAAACTAGTACCACATAAATGGAGTGGAACATGTCCTTTAGGATATCTAATTCCTGGAGACCAGATATTTAATCACTCACACCCTCCACCAGGAATTCTACGGACCCCTTGGAGGACAATACATAAAACAGGACTAAACCCCCTGGTAGTCCAGCCAATGGCTTCTCACGGCTTTGCAAGAGGGTTGCTCCCATGGCTTGGAGTGAGTGAACAGGAACAACCTGGAGTTAATATATCCCCCAGCATGGAGTTATTCCAAAGGGAGGCAAGAGATGCTCTCTGTAGATTACAGACAGAGGTTTCTTCCTTAAGGGCCATAGACAAAATCAGATAGCGTTAGAGGTGCTGCTTGCCAAGGAAGGAGGGGTGTGCACGGCCATAAACCAATGTTGTGCAGATATAAATCAAGAGAAGGAAACTCAAACAGGTTTAGATAATGTGTGGAAGGAAACAAAAGCTCTTCCCCAAGCAGCTCAAGATGATACATCGTGGAGATGTAAAGAGGTTTGGAATAAGCTTACTTCCTGGCTCCCAAGCTTTGCTAGGCTCATTTTTGCATTGATTATTATAATAGGTATTTTAGTTTTAGTTCCTTGTGTGGTGATTCAGTGTTCTCTGTGGTTTCAAGTAGAGACAGGCAAATAATTTTCAAAATCATTAAAAGAGAATAGTATAATTTGAGATTAGAAAAGAATTTATAATGATAATGAAAAGGGGGGGATTGATTGAATGATACGTAATAATACCAGATAGATTGATATAGATGTAGCTTAAGAGGCAATTAATTAATAGAGCTTTTATAGAAGGAGAACAGAAAGTATTTGTGTGGTTTGGGTGTGAGGGGAGTGTGGCTACAGCCGTAGGAGCTGTTTTGCTGGAGCAGCCACAAAATTTACCCCTACCAGTGGAAGAGCTTTGGAGACAAAGCGAGTGAAGACAGGGAAAGAATAAATAATGGGACCAAGGACCAGTGAAGAGACAGAGTGTGTCTTGTTTTCAGCTAAAAGGGGTTCCTGACTCGTTTGAGTGGAGGAATTGGGTTTGGAGACTCTGGAGAAAACTGTAATGAGCAGGTGCAGAAGGAAAAGGTACAAAGTTCACCGAGAGGAAGACGTCCAGCCTTCATCCCTGAAGAACACCAGGAGACCCCCTGAGTGTCACTGCACATGCTCTATCTGGGAGGAGTTAATGTAAATGACTTCCTGGAGATAATCTGCATAACCCTGCCTTTTCTTAGACATGATAATGAATACGGAGAGTTAATCTGTAGAAACAGGAGAGATTTGGCTTTAGATGGCGCACCCATTGGGAGGAGCGATTGATCCCCCGTGTGCCCAGCGCTGCACTAAAGGATCCCTGCTTCACAGGCACCAAGGCTCTTGGGTTTTGATTCCGGCTCTTCCAGGCTTCAGCTCAGAAACTGCTTCACGATCAAGTCAGAACCCTCTTCCCTTCTCGCCACAGACATTTGCACCTGCTTTGTCCTAGAGGAAAAAGGAAAAGCATTCCTGCAGGAGCAGTCCTATGGCCAACGTTGAGAGCAAAGAGGTTAAGAGCAAAGGCAGGTGCTCTGAGAAAGTCAGTGACACAGATAGCCGTGAGGGACTCCAGCACAGGAGGAGCTTGAATTCCAGGTTCTGCTTTAGAACTGGTGCCACCAAAAGACACTGAAAAGGCAAAAGCGGTTGGCAGAACAATTAGATTGCCCCCAAAATGATCCAGGCTGGTGGGTGATGCCCCTGAAACAATTATTGACTCTTTGTCCTGGTTTCAGCCAGGATGGAGTTAATTCCTTTCTAGCAGGGGATGGACTGTTTGGGAGTTGGGATGAGAGCAGTGCTGAGAACACAGGGATATTTCTAGTTGTTGCTGAGCAATGACAGACTTTTCAGTTGTTCTTATCTCCCTGCTAAGGAGAAGGGAGGGGACACAGGCAGGACAGGTGACCCGAACTGGCCAAAGGGGATATTCCATGCCAATGACATCATGCTCAGCATAAAGTGGGGCTGGTAGGGGGAGGAGCAGGCAGCTCCAGGACACAGGGGTTTGGGGACAGTTGGGTTTCAGGATAGCTCTCTGCTGTACGTCCTGAGCTGTGCAGTTTGGTGTGAAACCACATTGTGTGCCACCAGTTTCATATTTTTTGCTATAAACTCCTGTTATTATTATTATATATCTCTCTCTGCTGTCCCAGTAAACTCTCCTTATCCAAACCTGTGAGGTTTTGTTTCCTTGGGTGTGGTGGTTTAGGCCTGGCTGGAGGCCAGACGCCCACCAATGCTGCTCCATCGCTCCCCTTTTGAGCTGGACAGGGGAGAAAACAGATACTGTGAGGCTCAGGAGTGGAGATAAGGGCAGGGAGAGATCATTCCACAATCAGTGTCACGGGCAGGACAGACTCAGCACAGAATAAAGGACAGAAACTCTCTAATTGATGGCCCTGCCCTGCACCCCCAGTGACACCAGAGTTGGGTAATGAGAAGTGGGACCAGATCTCAAAGCAGCTCCCCCCACCCCTCCCTTCTCAGCAGACTGCACTTTAGTCAGGATTTGGCTCCATTCTTCCCCCCATTGTGGCACAGGGAGGGGCAGGGACTGGGGGAATGGGGGTTTCGGTCAGTTCCTGTAGTGGTTTGGCCCTGGCTACAGGCCAAATGCCCACCAAGCCGCTCGCTCACTCCCCTTTCCAGCCAAAAAGGGGAGAAAATATCTATCTGGAGGCTTAGGACCTGAGATAAGGACAGAGGGATCACTCTCCAGTTAGTGCAACGGGCAAAACAGACTCAGCACAGAATAAAAGAAAGAAAAGTGACTTATTACTACTCCAACTACACACCCAGTGAACCAGAGTCAGGTAATGAGAAGCAGCCAGGTCTTAAAGCACCTTCCCCTCACCCCTCCCTTCTTAGCAGACTTAAACTTCATCACGATTTTACTCCCTTCTTCATCCCCCAATATGGCACGGGGAGGGGCAGGGGATGGGCAGTGGGGTTCTGGCAGTTCCTCACAAGCTGCTTTCCTTCCCCAGATCTTAACCCTTCTACTTCCCCCCTCCCCTCCCTTCTAACACTTGAATTAATCCTAAATTTGCTCCCTTCTTCCCCCCACACTGTGGCACGGGGAGGGGCAGGGACTGGGGAATGGGGGTTCTCAGTCCATTCCTCCTGAGTTGTGTTCGGTCTCAGCTGGGGGGTGATTCCACACACACACACACACACACACACTTTCCCTGCAGCACTGTGGGGTCCCACCCATGGGAGACATTCATATCCACGAACTTCTGCAGCGTGAGTCCTCTCTATTGGGGAGTCATGTCCTCACCACAGGCCTCTCAGCAGGACTCCCTTCCCTGGGTGCTGACATTCGGGCCCAGACTCCCCCGGCCTGGTCCCCCCCAAAGTCACAAGTCCCCCAGCAAACCTGCTGAGGTGTGGATCAATCTCTTCACAGGGCAGAGATGTCTCTGCTCCCTGTCCTCATCCATGAGCTGTGAGGGGATTCTGCAGCCCCCCGCCTGTCCTTCGGGCCTGGCCTTGGTGCCTGTGCAGCTTCTTACATCTTCTCTCTCCCTTCTCCAGTGGCAAAATGCATCTGCCTGCAGTTTTTTCTCTCCTCTCTGTGATTCCCAGAGGCGCTGTGACCATCTCTGATGGGCTCGGCCCTGGTCAGCAGCAACTTTGGCCTTGAATTGGCCGAGGTTTAGAGTCTGGGGCTTGCAGGAACTCTTGCTGCTGCTTGCAGAAGCCATCTCAGCAGCACAGCTACACAAAACTGCGACAGTTCCTCACAAGTTGATTTTGTTCTTGGCCAGGGGGGCATTCATTCCTCAGCCCCTTCCCCTGCTGCACCGTGGAGTCCCACCCATGGCAGAAAGTCCTTCAGAACTTCTCCAACAGGAGTCCTTTCCCACAGGGCTTCAGCTCCTCCCCAGCTGCCCCAGCGTGGGGCACTGCCATGGGGGCAGTCATCAATCACAATGTCTCTCAGTCCCTCAGGCCCAGTCCCCCAGGGGTCTTGGCCTTTTCCATGGGCTACAAAGGGACACCCACTCCTCCATGGGTTTCTCCAGGGGCTCAGGGGCATCTTTCTCTCCGGCACCTGGGGTGCCTCCTCCCCCCCTTCCCTGGCCTTGGTGCCTGCACAGCTCCTCACATCTCGGCCTTGGTCAGCAACGACTCAGGCCTTGAGCTGGCTGGTGTTTGCTCTGTGGGGCCTGCAGAGAGCTCCCCCTGCTCCAGCGTGAGGCCTCTCCATGGGCTGCAGGGGGGTCTCGGCCTTGTCCATGGGCTGTGGGGGGACACCCGCTCCACCATGGGTTTCTCCAGGGGCTGCTGGGGCACCTCCTCCCCCCATTCCCAGGCCTTTGTGCCTGCACAGCTCCTCACATCTTCTCACTCCCTTCTCTTGGGGCAAAAAGTGTCTGTTGGCTTTTAATTTCTCCTCACTGTGACTCCCAGAGGCGCTGTGACCATCACTGATGGGCTCTTGGTCAGCAACAACTCCGGCCTTGAGCTGGCTGGTGTTTGCTGTGTGGGGCCTGCAGAGAGCTGCTGGCTGCTCCTTGCAGCAGCCACCCCTGCAGCCCCCTGCTCCACCAGCACCCAGCCACACGAAACTGCAACATTGGGTTTTCTTCTCCCTCCCTTTCCCCCTCCATCAATTCCCCCCTCCCCACACTTAAAGAACAAGCAGCTGTGTGGTGCCTGGCTCTGGGCTGGGCCAAAAGCACGACACTCCTGAAAGAAGGATGGGAATTGTGCTTCAAGGACCTCACCAAGAAACGCACAGGGGAGCAGATGCACTGGTAGCAGCTGCCACAAGAAATGGTTTGGGGCCCAAAGTCCAGAGACCAGCAGATATTGTGGTAAAGAAATCACAGAATCACAAGGTTGGAAAAGACCTTTGAAGATCATCAAGTCCAACCATTCTCATCCTAAACTAAACCAGATCCCTAAGTACCTCATCTACCCTTTTTCAAACACCCCCAGGGGTGGGGACTCAGCCCCTCTCTGGGCAGCCTGTGCCACAGCCCCACAACTCTGCCAGGGAAGAACTTTGCCCTCCCAGCTGAGCTGACCCTGCCCTGGGGCAGCTTGAGCCCATTGCCCCTTGTCCCATCTCCTGGCCCCTGGCTGCAGAGACCCTCGCCCACCTCTCTGCACCCTCCTGGCAGGGCAGGGGAGGTGGGGAGAAGGTCTCCCCTCAGCCTCCTCTTCTCCAGGCTCAACACCCCCAGCTCCCTCAGCTGCTCCTCAGAGGATTTGCCCTCCAGCCCCTTCCCCAGCCTGGCTGCCCTTCTCTGGACTCGCTCCAGGACCCCCAGAGGAGCCCAGAACTGGCCCCAGCACTGGAGGTGCAGCCTCCCCAGTGCCCAGCCCAGGGGCACAATCCCCTCCCCAGCCCTACTGGCCACACTGGGGCTGACACAAGCCAGGATGCCCTTGGCCTTCCTGGCCCCTGGGCACCCTGCTGGCTCATGTTCAGCCTGCAGCCACCCAGCACCCCCAGGTCCTTCTCTGCCTGACAGCTCTCCAGCCAGTCTCCCCCAGCCTGGAGCTGCAGGGGGTTGTTGTGTCCCATGTGCAGCACTCTGCCCTTGGCCTTGTTAAACCTCATCCCATTGGGCTCAGCCCATGGGTCCAGCCTGTCCAGACCCCTCTGAAGAGCCTCCCCACCCTCAGGCAGATCAACACTTCCTCCCAGCTCCATGTCATCTGCAAACTGACTGAACACTGAGTAACAGGCAGTAATCAGAGGGGTGAACCAGATCTGGGAGTTTTCCAGTCATGTCCTTGATCGACACCCCAGGGAGGCAGCACACTGCCCTGCCAGCAGGGTCTGCTCTGCACATGGGGCCCTCTGCTCCCTTGAGAAGGGAATCCCCAACCAAAAGCACCTTTCTGTCTTTCCAGGAGGAGGCAGTCTTGCGGCGTGGAGCTGACTTCCTCACCCTTGGCCTCTTCATAGGGGGATTGTCCCCCACCTTCCCATTTGCCTCCTCTTCAGCTCCCAGCACCCCAAACCTATTGTTTAGGGGGTCCTGGGGAACCAAGGTAGGCAGGGAGGACGTTTTCTCACGGCGCCAAGCTGAGACTATCTTCCAACCCTCTCCATCTGTCTGGTCTCCCCACTTCTCCTCATTCTGCCTGACAGGGTTGGGGATCCATCATTTTTTGGGGAAAACCTCCCTGGTGACTTTCCCTCTGGCATGCCAGGGAGTCACTCCACCAACCCATCTCCCTCTCACACTCCCTGATGCTTCTCAGTCTCTCCACCTCTTCCTTGAGCTCTGCCCCCACGCAGAGCAGATCTTCCACCTGCTCACACCCCAGAGGTGGAATTGCTGCCACCATCCGCCGGCAGGAGCAGGCCCAGGCTCTCCCTGCAGCCAGAGACTTGCACAGCCTCACTCCCTGCAGGCCCTCGGCCTGGGTCACCACACTCTCTATGGTCCAAGCCCTCTCCCTGGTGCAGGCCACACTCCCTGCAGGCCCTTGGCCTGGGTCGCCACACTCTTTATGGGGCATGGCCTCTGGTGGAGGCCACACTCCTGGGCAAGCCCTTGGCCTGGGTTGCCACACTCTTTATGGGCCAAGCCCTCTGTCTGGTGGAGGTCTCACTCCATAGAGGCCCTTGGCCTGGGTCGCCATGCTATGTCTGGTGGAGGTCTCACTCCCTGCAGGTCCTCAGCCTGGGTCGCCATGCTCTATATGGGCCGAGCCCTCTGCAGGGTCGAGGCCACACTCTTGGGCAGGCCCTTGGCCTGGGTCTCCACGCTCTTTATGGGGCAAGGCCTCTGGTGGAGGCCACACTCCCTGCAGGCCCTCGGCCTGGGTCGCCATGCTATGTCTGGTGGAGGCCACGCTCCCTGCAGGTCCTCAGCCTGGGTCACCATGCTCTATATGGGCCGAGCCCTCTGCAGGGTCGAGGCCACACTCCTGGGCAGGCCCTTGGTCTGGGTCTCCACACTCTCTATGGTCCAAGCCCTCTCCCTGGTGCAGGCCACACTCCTGGGCAAGCCCTAGGCCTTGGTTGCCATGCTATGTCTGGTGCAAGTCTCACTCCCTGCAGGCTCTTGGCCTGGGTCTCCATGCTATGTCTGGTGGAGGTCTCACTCCCTGCAGGTCCTCAGCCTGGGTCTCCGAGCTCTTTATGAGCAGAGCCCTCTGTCTGGCGGAGGCCACACTCCCTGCAGGTCCTCAGCCTGGGTCGCCATGCTCTATATGGGCCGAGCCCTCTGCGGGGTTGAGGCCACACTCCTGGGCAGGCCCTTGGTCTGGGTCGCCATGCTATGTCTGGTGGAGGCCACACTCCCTGCAGGCCCTCAGCCTGGGTCTCCACACTCTCTATGGGCCGAGCCCTCTGCCTGGTGCAGGCCACACTCCCTGCAGGCCCTTGGCCTGGGTTGCCATGCTATCTATGGGCTGAGCCCTCTGTCTGGTGGAGGCCACACTCCTGGGCAAGCCCTTGGCCTGGGTTGCCACACTCTTTATGGGCCAAGCCCTCTGCCTGGTGCAGGCCACACTCCCTGCAGGCCCTCGGCCTGGGTCGCCATGCTCTCTATGGGCCATGCTATGTCTGGTGCAGGCCACACTCCCTGCAGCCCCTCGGCCTGGGTCTCCACACTGTCTATGGGCCAAGCCCTCTGCCTGGCAGAGCCCATGGCAATCTGCGGTCTCAGAGCCTGCCAGTGGGTGGGACAGTTCCCCGGGTGTTGAGAGACAGAACCTACCTGCCTGGCCACGTGAACTACAGCGCCAGCAGTGCCCATGCACGGAGCTCTCCTCTCTGTGCCAGGAGGGCAGCGACACGTCCCTGCCCTCCCTGAGGCTTCTTCAAGGCCAAGGGTGGTGCTGGGGCCACTGTTGCCCTGGCAACACCTAAACCACATCGGCCTCTCTCCTGAGAGAGCTACTGCCTACGGCCGGGTCTCACTGCTCTCATGGGGCTGCCCTGGCAAGGCAACCACCCCAAACCCCTTGTACCTCAAGAGTGTGGGCAGCAGGTCACAGGAGGGGATCCTCCCCCTCTGCTCTGCCCTGCTCAGGCCCCAGCTGGAGTGTTGTGTCCAGGTCTGGGCTCCCTGGGATCAAACAGCCAGGGATCTCCTGGAGAGAGTCCAGAGGAGGCTCCAGAGATGCTGAAGGGCCTGGAGCATCTCCCCTGGGAGGAAAGGCTGAGGGAGCTGGGGCTGTTCAGCCTGGAGAGAAGAGCCTGAGAGGGGATCTGATCAATGGGGATCAATAGCTGAAGGGTGGCACCCAGGGGACATGGGCAGCCTCTGCTCAGTGTCTGTGGGGACAGGACAAGGGGCGATGGGCTCAAGCTGGAGCACAGGGAGTTCCCCCCAATGTGGGGCAGAACTTCTTCCCAGCGAGGGTGAGGGAGCCCTGGGACAGGCTGCCCAGGGGGTGTGGAGTCTCCTTCTCTGGAGAGATTCCAGCCCTGTCCTAGGGACCCTGCTTTGGCAGGGGGTGGGACCCCATGGACTCTGGGGGGCCCTTCCAACCCCTGTGACTCTGTGATCTGTCCCTGCAGCTCTGGCTGTGCCGACTCCGAGCAGTCGAGCTGCAGTTCAATGCCTCTGACTGACAACTGATAAGAGAGGTGGTGGGTGGTGGGAACCAGTT
>CM036907.1:126139103-126203728 GCA_020800305.1 Porphyrio hochstetteri | reverse complement strand
AGGGTGCCAAGGGCAGCTTTGGGCAATCGGGGGTGCCCGGGGGCAGGGGGGACCCAAGGGAGACCCCGGCCCCCCAGGGCCAGATGGGGGTGCAGGGACCTGTGGGACCCCCGAGGGCCACAGGGCAAACTGGGACCCCCCGGGACCCCCGGGGTGATGGGCAAGGCTGGCCCCCCAGGGCCCAAGGGAGACCCTGGTTTGCAAGGCCCCCCCGGGCTGCCCAGGACCCCCTGGACCCCCAGGACAGTGACCCAGCCTGGGGGAAATGGTGGGGGGGGTCCCCATCGCTGCTTCCCACCCCCCCCCTCCTCATCCTCCTCCTCCCCAGCCCCCCAGAGCATCCCCCAGGGGTGTGAGGCTGAGCCTCGCAGGGTGGGGTGGGGGCAAATGGGTCCTGATCCCCCTCCCCTCAGCACCCCCCCACCCCCAGTATGAGGGTCCAGGGCTGGTCCCTGGCTCCCAGGGATGCTGCTGGCTCTGGGTCTGGGGGTCAGCCCCGTGGGGAGGGGGCTCCCCACGGGATGGGGTGCAGCTGGTTTGTGCCCCCTCCCCTCCCTCGGCCACCTCTGTGCCCCCCCCCCCCCATGTCGTGCTGTGTGTGTCCCCCCCACACTGTACCAAATAAAGCTGGATGGGGACAGGGGGGCTCCTGTGCTGGGGAGGGGGGCTGGGGGTGAAAGATGGGGGGGGGGACAGGCGGCTCCTGTGCTGGGGAGGGGGGCTGGGGGGTGAAATGGGGGGGGGGACAGGCGGCTCCTGTGCTGGGGAGGGGGCTGGGGGGTGCAATGGGGGGGGGGACAGCTCCTGTGCTGGGGGGGGGGATGGGGGGGTGAAATTGGGGAGGGGGCGGCTCCTGTACTGGGGGGGGAGCTGGGGGGGTGAAATGGGGGGGGGACAGGGGGCTTCTGTGCTGGGGGGAGGGTTGGGGGGGGTGAAATGGGGGGGACAGGGGGCTCCTGTGCTGGGGGGAGGGTTAGGGGGGTGAAATGGGGGGGGAGGACAGGGGGCTCCTGTGCTGGGCTGGGGGGCTGGGGGGGGTGAAATGGGGGGGGGGGCGGCTCCTGTGCTGGGATGGGAGGTGGCTGGGGGGTGAAATGGGGCGGGGGGGGGCGGCTCCTGTGCTGGGGAGGGGGCTGGGGGGGTGAAATGGGGGGGGGGGCAGGGGGCTCCTGTGCTGGGGGGGGTGATGGGAAGGTGAAATTGGGGAGGGGGCGGCTCCTGTGCTAGGGGGGTGCTGGGGTGGGTGAAATGGGGGGGGGGACAGGGGGCTCCTGTGCTGGGATGGGGGGCTGGGGGGTGAAATAGGGGGGGTCGGATCCTGTGCTGGGGAGGGGGCTGGGGGGTGAAATGGGGGGGGGACAGGGGGCTCCTATGCTGGGATGGGGGGCTGGGGGGGTGAAGGGGGGGGGGGGCATGTGCATGTGTGTGCACACGTGTGCACCATGAGCATCAGTCAGTGTGTGAGTGTGCAGGGCTGAGTGTGAGTCAGTGCACGTGTGTGTGCACCACGAGCATCTCAGCACGTGTGAGTGTGCAGGGGGCAGGTGTGCAGGGCTGAGTGTGAGTCAGTGTGCACCCATGTGCACAGTGAGTGTGAGCCAGGGTGCATGAGTGTGCACACGTGTGTGTGACTGGGCATCTCAGCACCCATGAGTGTGCACAGGTTGGGTGTGCAGGGCTGAGTGTGAGTCCCTGTGCATGTGTGTGCACCATGAGCAGCAGTCAGTGTGTGTGTGTGCACAGATGAGTGTGAGTCAGTGTGCACACGTGTGTCCAGATCAGCATCAGTTAGTGTGCATGGGTGTGCACAGGTGAGTGTGAGCCAGTGTGCATGAGTGTGCACCATGAGCATCAGTGTGTGTGAGTGTGCACATGTGTGTGTGACTGAGCATCTCAGCACGTGTGAGTGTGCATGGATGGGGTGTGCAGGGGTGAGCATCAGTGTGCACACGTGTGCATGGGTGTGAGTCAGTGTGCATGCCTGTGCACACGTGTGTGCACACATGTGCATGAGTGAGCATCAGTCAGTGTGTGAGTGTGCACACGTGTGTGTGACTGGGCATCTCAGCACGTGAGTGTGCAGGGATCAGGTGTGCAGGGGTGAGTGTGAGTCCCTGTGCACACTTGCACACACATGTGCACGCATGAGCATCAGTCAGTGTGTGTGTGTGTGTTCATGAGTGTCTCAGCACACGAGTGTGCACAGATTGGGTGTGCACAGGTGAGTGTGAGTCAGTGTGATGAGTGTGCACACGTGTGTGCATACATGTGCATGAGTGAGCATCAGTGTGTGTGCACACGTGTGCATGAGTGTGAGCCAGTGTGCATGTGTGTGCCTGGGTCAGCATCAGTCAGTGTGTGAGTGTGCACACGTGTGTGTGACGGGGCATCTCAGCACGTGTGAGTGTGCAGGGATCAGGTGTGCACGTGTGTGTGCACACATGAGCATCACTCTGTGTGTGTGTGTGTGTGCAGGGGTGAGTGTGAGCCAGTGTGCACACGTGTGTACAGGTGAGCAGCAGTCAGTGTGCATGAGTGTGCAGGGGTGAGTGTGAGCCAGTGTGCATGCCTGTGCACACATGTGCATGTGTGTGTGTGCATGCACGTCAGCACATGTGAGTGTGCACACGTGTGCACTGCTGAGTGTGAGTCCGTGTGCACACGTGTGCATGGATGGGGTGTGCAGGGGTGAGTGTGAGTCCCTGTGCACGTGTGTGCATGGGTGAGCGTTACCGTGCATGAGTGTGAGTCCATGTGCATGTGTGTGCACCATGAGCATCAGTGTGTGTGAGTGTGCACACGTGTGTGTGACAGTGTCTCAGCACGTGTGAGTGTGCACAGGTTGGGTGTGCAGGGGTGAGCATCAGTGTGCACACGTGTGTATGGGTGTGAGTCAGTGTGCATGAGTGTGCACACGTGTGCACCATGAGCATCAGTCAGTGTGTGAGTGTGCACACGTGTGTGTGACTGGGCATCTCAGCACGTGTGAGTGTGCAGGGATCAGGTGTGCACGTGTGTGTGCACACATGAGCATCACTCAGTGTGTGTGTGTGTGTGCAGGGGTGAGTGTGAGTCTCTGTGCACACATGTGCACAGGTGAGTGTGAGTCAGTGTGCATGAATGTGCACACGTGTGCACCATGAGCATCAGTGTGTGTGAGTGTGCACACGTGTGTGTGACTGGGCATCTCAGCACGTGTGAGTGTGCACAGACAGGTTGGGTGTGCAGGGGTGAGCATCAGTGTGCACACGTGTGTATGGGTGTGAGTCAGTGTGCATGAGTGTGCACACGTGTGCACAGATCAGGTGTGCAGGGCTGAGTGTGAGTCTGTGCACACGTGGGGGGGCTGTGGGGGTGTCCAGGGGTGAACATGTGTGTGATGGTGTCTCAGGGGGTCCCACACCTTGTGCCCCCCCCCCAATCCCCCCATGACCCCCCCCAGCCTCAGCAGGGAGAACTGGGGGGGCTCTGGGCTGCCCCCCAAAGCAGACACCCCCCCCTATACGGTGCTTGGGGGGCTCTGGGCTGCCCCCAAAGCAGGACCCCCCCCCCCCATATGGTGCCTGGGGGGCTCTGGGCTGCCCCCCAAACCAGACCCCCACCCAGTGCAGTGCCTGGGGGGCTCTAGGCTGCCCCCCCAAGCAGACCCCCCCCCATACGGTGCCTGGGGGGCTCTGGGCTGCCCCCCAAAACAGACCCCCACCCAGTGCGGTACTGCAGGGGGCTCTGGGCTGCCCCCCAAGGCAAGACCCACCCCCCCATACGGTGCCTGGGGGGCTCTGGGCTGCCCCCCAAAACAGACACCCCCCCAATACGGTGCTTGGGGGGCTCTGGGTTGCCCCCCAAAACAGACACCCCCCTCACCCCCAATACGGTGCCTGGGGGGCTCTGGGCTGCCCCCAAAGCAGGACCCCTCCCCCATACGGTGCCTGGGGGGCTCTGGGCTGCCCCCCAAGGCAAGACCCCCCCCAATATGGTGCGTGGGGGGCTCTGGGCTGCCCTCCCAAAGCAGACCCCCCCCCCATACGGTGCCTGGGGGGTCTGGGCTGCCCCCCCAAGCAGACACCCCCCCAATACGGTGCCTGGGGGGCTCTGGGCTGCCCCCAAAGGCAAGACCCCCCCCAATATGGTGCGTGGGGGGCTCTGGGCTGCCCTCCCAAAGCAGACCCCCCCCCCATACGGTGCCTGGGGGGTCTGGGCTGCCCCCCCAAGCAGACACCCCCCCAATACGGTGCCTGGGGGGCTCTGGGCTGCCCCCAAAGGCAAGACCCCCCCCCATATGGTGCTTGGGGGGCTCTGGGCTGCCCCCCAAAGCAGACCCCCACCCAGTGCGGTGCTTGGGGGGCTCTGGGCTGCCCCCCAAGCAGAATCCCCCCCCCATGTGGTGCCTGGGGGGCTCTGGGCTGCCCCCCCAGGCAGACCCCCCCCCTAATACGGTGCCTGGGGGGCTCTGGGCTGCTCCCCCAAGCAGACACCCCCCCATACGGTGCTTGGGGGGCTCTGGGCTGCCCCCCAAGGCAAGACCCCACCCCCCCACCCATGTGGGCTTGGGGGGCTCTGGGCTGCCCCCCAAGGCAAGACCCCCCCCCCAATACGGTGCTTGGGGGGCTCTGGGCTGCCCCCCAAACCAGACCCCCCCACACCCATGTGGTGCTTGGGGGGCTCTGGGCTGCCCCCCAAACCAGACCCCCACCCAGTGCGGTGCCTGGGGGGCTCTGGGCTGCCCCCCAAAGCAGCCCCCGCACCGCCGTGCCGCGGGGGTCCCCTGGCTGCCCCCCTGTGGGTCGGGGGGTGCCCCCCGCCCGGCCCCGGCCCCGTTGTTGCTGTTGGCAGCCGAGTTTCCTGTTTTCATGGCAGCGCTGAGGGGTGTGGGGAGGGGTCAGGGGGGGCCAGGGGGGGTTTGGGGGGGGCTGGGTATTAACAGGGCCCCACACAGCCCGGCCCTGGTTTGGGGGGGGGGGGGGCTGAGGGGAGGGGGACACACACAGGGTGGGAGCTGAGACCTGACAGCTCGTTACACAGATGGGGCGCAGCTGTCTGAGCCCCGGGTTGTGCTGCTGGGGCTTTGGGGTCCTGAGAGACCCCCCCCCAACTTCCCAGCGTGGGGTGCTGGGGGGGCACCCAGGTGCCAGGCTGGTGACAAGGGGTGGGATGCAAATTGGGATGGGGCTGGGGGGGGGGGGGTGTGTGGGCACCCCACAAAGCTGCCTAGAGTTGGGGGGGCTGTGGGCACCCTAAAAACCTGTCTGGGGGGGATGTGGGCACCCTAAAACCCTGCCTGGGTTTGGGGGGGGTGTGGGCACCCTAAAAACCTCACTGGGGCTCAGGGGGGGTGTGGGCACCCTACAAACCAGGCTGGGGGGGGTATGGGCACCCTAAAACCCTGTCAGGGGCTGGGGGGGTGTGTGGGCACCCTACAATGCTGCCTAGAGTTGGGGGGGGCTGTGGGCACCCTAAAACCTGTCTGGGGGGGTGTGGGCACCCTACATACCAGGCTGGGGGGGGTATGGGCACCCTAAAACCATGCCTAGGGCTGGGGGGGGGGGTGGGCACCCTACAAACCTGTTTGGGGGTTGGGGGGGGATGTGGGCACCCTAAAATCCTCACTGGGGCTCAGGGGGGGTGTGGGCACCCTAAAACCCTGTCTGGGGCTGGGGGGGGTGTGTGGGCACCCTACAATACTGCCTAGAGTTGGGGGGGGCTGTGGGCACCCTAAAACCTGTCTGGGGGGGTGTGGGCACCCTACAAACCTCACTGGGGTTGGAGGGGAGTGTGGGCACCCTAAAACCCTGTCAGGGGCTGGGGGGGGATGTGGGCACCCTACAAACCTGTCTGGGGGGGTGTGGGCACCCTAAAACCCTGGCTAGAGCTGGGGGAGGGGGCTGTGGGCACCCTAAACCCCTGCCTGGGTTTGGGGGGGCTGTGGGCCCCCTACAAACCCTCACCCACTCCCAGCAGCAGGGTTCCCAGAGCCTGGGCCATGCCCACTGCCACCCCGTGCCCACAGCAGTGATGTTTGGGGTGCTGGGGGACACCCTGACCCCATTCTTGGGGTGCTGGGGGACACCCTGACCCCACTGCAGTGATGTTTGGGGTGCTGGGGGACACCGTGACCCCAGACTCAGGGTGCTGGGGGACACCCTGACCCCACTGCAGTGATGTTTGGGGTGCTGGGGGACACCCTGACCCCATTCTTGGGGTGCTGGGGGACACCCTGACCCCACAGCAGTGACACTTGGGGTGCTGGGGGACACCGTGACCCCAGACTCAGGGTGCTGGGGGACACCCCGTCCCCACTGCAGCGATGTTTGGGGTGCTGGGGGACACCCTGACTCCAGACTCTGGGTGCTGGGGGACACCCTGACCCCAGAGTTGGGGTGCTGGGGGACACCCTGACCCCAGTCTTGGGGTATGGGGGACACCCTGACCCCAATCTTGGGGTGCTGGGGGACACGACCCCACAGCAGTGATGTTTGGGGTGCTGGGGGACACCCTGACCCCAGACTCAGGGTGCTGGGGGACACCCTGACCCCACAGCAGTGATGTTTGGGGTGCTGGGGGACACCCTGACCCCAGACTCAGGGTGCTGGGGGACACCCTGACCCCACAGCAGTGATGTTTGGGGTGCTGGGGGACACCCTGACCCCAGACTCAGGGTGCTGGGGGACACCCTGACCCCAGAGTTGGGGTGCTGGGGGACACCCTGACCCCACTGCAGTGATGTTTGGGGTGCTGGGGGACACCCTGACCCCCCAGCAGCCGTGCAGAGGGGCCCTGTCCCCCCCTGGCCTGTCTCCCCAGTTCCTCCCCCGTGGGCGCCCTGGCCAAGCACAACAGGCGGCAGCTGCAGGGCCCAGGCAGTGCCTGGCAGCACGGGACAGGGACAGGGACAGGGACAGGGACAGGGACAGGGACAGGGCCCAGGGCCCCAGTTCAGGGCCCAGGCCCAGGGTCCAGGCTCAGGTCTCAGGGCCCAGGCTCAGGGTCCTGGCTCAGGGCTCAGGGTCCCGGCCCAGGGCCCTGGCTCAGGGCCCATGCTCAGGGTCCAGGCTCAGGGTCCAGGCTCAGGGCCCAGGCTCAGGGCTCAGGGCCCAGGCTCAGGGCTCAGGGCCCATGCTCAGGGTCCAGGCCCAGGGCCCAGGCTCAGGGCTCAGGGCCCAGGCTCAGGGCCCCGGTTCAGGGCTCAGGGCCCAGGGACAGGGCCCAGGCTCAGGGTCCTGGCTCAGGGTCCAGGCTCAGGGCCCAGACCCAGGGCCCAGGCTCAGGACCCAGGCTCAGGGTCCCGGCTCAGGGCTCAGGGCCCAGGCTCAGGGTCCTGGCTCAGGGCTCAGGGCTCAGGGCCCAGGGACAGGGCCCAGGCCCAGGGCTCAGGGCTCAGGGCCCAGGCTCAGGGTCCAGACCCAGGGCCCCAGCTCAGGGCCCAGGCTCAGGGTCCAGGCTCAGGGTCCCGGCCCAGGGCCCAGGCTCAGGGTCCTGGCTCAGGGTCCAGGCTCAGGGCCCAGACCCAGGGTCCAGGCTCAGGGCTCAGGGCCCAGGCTCAGGGCTCAGGGTCCCGGCCCAGGGCCCATGCTCAGGGCTCAGGACTCAGGGTCCTGGCTCAGGGTCCAGGCTCAGGGTCCCAGCCCAGGGCCCAGGCTCAGGGTCCTGGCTCAGGGTCCAGGCTCAGGGCCCAGACCCAGGGTCCAGGCTCAGGGCCCAGGCTCAGGGCTCAGGGCCCAGGCTCAGGGCTCAGGGTCCCGGCCCAGGGCCCATGCTCAGGGCTCAGGACTCAGGGTCCTGGCTCAGGGTCCAGGCTCAGGGCCCCGGCCCAGGGCCCAGGCTCAGCACCCCGGCTCAGGGCTCAGGACCCCGGCTCAGGCCTGGGCTCAGGCTCAGGGCCCAGACCCAGGGTCCAGGCTCAGGGCATCAGCTCAGGGCCCAGACCCAGGGTCCAGGCTCAGGGCCCAGGGCCCAGGCTCAGGGTCCCGGCTCAGGGCCCAGGCTCAGGGTCCAGACCCCAGGCCCTGGCTCAGGACCCAGGCCCAGAGCCCAGGCTCATGGCTCAGGGCCCAGTCTCATGTCACCGGCCCCGGCCAACACCCACGGCCCATGAAAGGGCCCATTGATGGTGGGGAGGAGGGAGGGCTGGTCCCCCCTCAGCTCCTCGCCCCCTGCCATGCCCTGCAGAGGCCTCCCACACTCCTGGCTCCCTCCCTGCCTCGGCCAGGGACAGGCAGGAGGGGATGGAAAACCAGGCGCTGCCCCGTGCCTCAGTTTCCCCACCAGCCCCAGGGCGCTTTACCAGCCTAAGGACGTGGGGAGCTGGGGAGAGGGTGGGGGGCATCAGCTGGAGTCACCCCAGAATCAGGTCAGGACAGGAGCAGGAGGAGGATGCACAGCCCACCCTCCTCTTTCTCCTCCCAGCAAGGAACTGGGGGGCTGGGGAGGGGCTGGACCCCCCCCCGCCCCCTCCCCAGCCCCTCAGGACCGAGGGCAGGGGGCAGATATTCGGTACCTTCAGCCACAGCTCTGCTGGGAACAGCCCCTGGAGCAGGGGAGCTTCTTCCTCCTGCCACACAGGCTGCGGAGACCTGAAGGAGTTGGGACACGTGGAATCCCAGCCTGGTCAGGGCTGGAAGGGACCTCAGAGCCCACCCAGTCCCACCCCTGCCAGGGGCAGGGACACCTCTCCCCAGCCCAGGCTGCTCAAGGCCCCATCCAGGGACTGGGACACCTCCCAGGAGGGGGCAGCCACCCCCTCCCTGGGCACCCTGTGCCAGGGCCTCAGCACCCTCCTAGGGAAGAATTTCTTCCTGAGACCCAATCTAAATCTCCCCCCTTCCAATTTAACCCCATCCCCCTAGTCCTGTCACTCTGTGCCCTGCTAAAAAGCCCCTCCCCAGCTTCAGGGGCTGGAAGGGGCTGTGAGATCTTCTGGAACCTTCTCCTCTCCAGGCTGAGCCAGCCCAGCTCTCCCAGCCTGGCTTCCCAGCAGAGCTGCTCCAGCCCCTGATCATCTTCATGCCTCCTCTGGCCCATCTCCAACAGCTCCACGTCCTCCTTGTGCTGGGGACCCCAGAGCTGGACCCAGCACCCCAGGTGGGGTCTCAGGAGAGGGGAGCAGAGGGGCACAATCCCCCCAGACCTGCTCCCCACGCTCCCTTTCACAGAATCACAGGATCACCAGGTTGGAAAAGCCCTTGAAGCTCATCAAGTCCAACCATTCCCATCCTAAACTAAACCAGATCCCTGAGCACCTCATCTCCCCTCTGTTAAACACCCCCAGGGGTGGGGACTCAGCCCCTCCCTGGGCAGCCTGTGCCACAGCCCCACAACTCTGCCAGGGAAGAACTTTGCCCTCCCAGCTGAGCTGACCCTGCCCTGGGGCAGCTTGAGCCCATTGCCCCTTGTCCCATCTCCTGGCCCCTGGCTGCAGAGACCCTCGCCCACCTCTCTGCACCCTCCTGGCAGGGCAGGGGAGGTGGGGAGAAGGTCTCCCCTCAGCCTCCTCTTCTCCAGGCTCAACACCCCCAGCTCCCTCAGCTGCTCCTCAGAGGATTTGCCCTCCAGCCCCTTCCCCAGCCTGGTTGCCCTTCTCTGGACTCGCTCCAGGACCCCCATGTCCTTCTGATGCTGAGGAGCCCAGAACTGGTCCCAGCACTGGAGCTGCAGCCTCCCCAGTGCCCAGCCCAGGGGCACAATCCCCTCCCCAGCCCTACTGGCCACACTGGGGCTGACACAAGCCAGGATGCCCTTGGCCTTCCTGGCCCCTGGGCACACTGCTGGCTCATGTTCAGCCTGCAGCCACCCAACACCCCCAGGTCCTTCTCTGCCTGACAGCTCTCCAGCCAGTCTCCCCCAGCCTGTAGCTGCAGGGGGTTGTTGTGTCCCATGTGCAGCACTCTGCCCTTGGCCTTGTTAAACCTCATCCCACTGGGCTCAGCCCATGGGTCCAGCCTGTCCAGATCCCTCTGAAGAGCCTCCCCACGCTCCTTTTGCTGCAGCCCAGGACACTGTCGCCCTTCTGGGCTGTGAGAGCTCCTTGTCAGCTCATGTGGAGCTTCTCACCCCCAGCACCCCCAAGTCCTGCTCTGCAGGGCTGCTCCCCAGCACAGCATCTCCCAGCCTGCACAGATGATGAGGAGGATTGTCCCAACCCAGGGGCAGGACCCTGCACTAGTTGTTGATCCTCCTGAGGTTCCCCTGGGCCCTTCCCTTCTCCACTGGTTTATTCCCCCTGGCCCACTGCACCCCCAGGTGGTTTGTAGCACTGCTTCCCTCAGCTCTGGAGCTGAAGGGCTTTGATCAGAGGCACTGGAGCCTCCTCTTCATTTGTGGGCAGGGTTGGGGGGTGTTTCCCCCCAGGGACAGCAGCCCCTTCCCTCAGCGCCTCAGAGGGACAGTACCCCTCACCACAGCCCCTCACCCCCCCCCAGGGACACCAGCCCCTCACCTCAACCCCTCACACCCCCCAGGGACACCAGCCCCTCACCCCAGCACCCCACACCCCCCAGGGACACCAGCCCCTCACCACAGCACCCCACAGCCCCCAGGGACAGCAGCCCCTTCCCTCAGCATCTCAGAGGGACACTGGTCCCTCACTCCAGCACCTGAGAAGGACTCCAGCCCCTCACCACAGCCCCTCACTCCCCCCAGGGACACCAGCCCCACACCCCAGCACCTCAGAGGGACACCAGCCCCTCACCCCAACCCCTCACACCCCCCCCAGGGACAGCAGCCCCTCACCCCAGCCCCTCACACCCCCCAGGGACACCAGCCCCTCACCCCAGTGGCTCAGAGGGACACCAGCCCCTCACCCCAGCACCCCACAGCCCCCAGGGACACCAGCCCCTCACACCAGCCCCTCACACCCCCCCCAGGGACACCAGTCCCTCACACCAGCCCCTCACCACAGCCCCTCACCCCATGGCCTCAGAGGGACAGCAGCCCCTCACCCCAGCCCCTCACACCCCCAGGGACACCAGCCCCTCACCACAGCGCCTCAGAGGGACACCAGCCCCTCACTCCAGCACCTCAGAGGGACAGTAGCCCCCTCACCCCAGCCCCTCACCCCCCCAGGGACACTCATGGGGATGTTTCTGCTGCTGAGTGAGCTGCTAGTGAGGAATTCTGAGTGTTTTCCTGGCTCTGAGCCTTTCTGGGGGGGGAAAAGCAGCTGGGATGGTGCCTGGCAGACATGGAGGGTACCTTGGGGGTTCCTGGGAGCAGAGAAGTTGTAGTTCACCCTGCTGATGCTGCAAACGATCTCCTTGAGTGGTGCACAGGAGCTCACCCAGGGTCAGGGGGTTGGGATGGCTCCAGAGATGGGGGGAGACTCCCCAAGCTCTCTGGGCAGCCTGGCCCAGGGCTCTGCCACCCTCCCAGCACAGAAGCTCCTCCTCAGGCTCAGGGGGAACTTCCTCTGCTCCAGTTTTGTGCCCATCACCCTGGGCTCTTCACCTCTCCAGGTGCCTCTGGGTGACATCCCACCCCTCCAGCTGCCCCACGCAGCTCGGTGTCACCCAGGGGTGCACCAGCCTCATCACTGATGAAGGTATTAAATCCTACTGGTCCCAGTATGGACCCCTGAGGGGCACCACTGGTCCATCCCAGTATGGAGCCACTGAGGACTCCTCTCTGGAGGCCACCACCCAATTCTTCCTCCACCAAACAGTCCCCTCATCAAATCCCCCCCTCTCCACTCTAGAGACCTCAAGGTGTTGGGACACACGTGGAATCCCAGCCTGGGCTGGGATTGGAAGGGACCTCAGAGCCCACCCAGTCCCACCCCCTCCCAAAAACTCCACTCCCCCACCCCAGGAAGCATCCTCACGAGGGAGCAAGCCTGGAGGCAGAGGGGCTCTTCCCCCAACTCCCACCCATCTGAGATGCACCCCAAAGTCTTCAGCAGACTCAAGCCATCCCCCCATGATCCTGGGACCCTCCCAGCTCCTTGTGGGGGTGGGCATCACACCCCCTCCTCAGCTCAGCCACCTCCTGCTGCTCCACGGACCCTCCCAGCCGCTCCTGGGACCCTCCCAGCTCCTTGTGGGAGGGGGGCATCACAGCCCCTGCTCAGTTCAGCCACCTCCTGCTGCTCCTGGGACCCTCCCAGCTGCTCCAGGGACCCTCCCAGCTCCTTGTGGGAGTGGGCATCACACCCCCTCCTCAGCTCAGCCACCTCCTGCTGCTCCAGGGACCCTCCCAGCTCCTTGTGGGAGCAGGGATCACACCAGGGTGACTCCAGCAGGTTTTATACCAGCAGGATATGAGTTTAATCGTGACATATCTACAGGTGCTGCAAGAATTACCACGACCAGCTGGTACAGATCATCCACAACAACATCTCAGGGTGCTCAGGTGAGAGCTCCAGCCCTTCCAGGCTGAGCTGCTCTGGGAAACTCAACTCTTCCTGGCTGGATTTTCACTCCAGGGAAGGGTTTATGAGGAAGAAGAAGGAGATCAATCACGGGGTTATCACTGTTCCACACTACCCACCCATGGTGGAGCACTCTGCTGTGGGGACAGGGGTGAGACCCAGCATGGATTTGTTTGGTTTCCTTTAAATCCCATCAGACAGGAGCCACACCAACCCCTTCCCTGGAATAAATACCAGTGGCTTTCTGGAAATTCAAGGTGATTCCTGTTTTCTTCCAGCTTCCTGGTGTCCATGGCACTGAGCTGGTTTGGCTGCCAGGAGAACCAACCCGGCTCTGAAGGGATGGAGGCAGAGTTCTCTTGGTTTCTGGGTTGGTTTTTGGGGAGAGTGTTGGGTGTTTTTGGCATTCTTAGCGATGGTGACATATTAAGACATCTGAAAATTGCCTTGAGACTGAGAAGGGAGAGACTTGATTTACATAAAGTCATCAGAGTCGTTGCCATCCTGTGGGGAGAGAGATAAATCAGGGTCATTGCGCCTGTTCAAGGGGGGAAATGGTGACATGGTGCATTCAGTGGGGTTTTGGAACTGCCCCACAACTCTGCCAGGGAAGAACTTTGCCCTCCCAGCTGAGCTGACCCTGCCCTGGGGCAGCTTGAGCCCAGTGCCCCTTGTCCCATCTCCTGGCCCCTGGCTGCAGAGACCCTCGCCCACCTCTCTGCACCCTCCTGGCAGGGCAGGGGAGGTGGGGAGAAGGTCTCCCCTCAGCCTCCTCTTCTCCAGGCTCAACACCCCCAGTTCCCTCAGCTGCTCCTCAGAGGATTTGCCCTCCAGCCCCTTCCCCAGCCTGGTTGCCCTTCTCTGGACTCGCTCCAGGACCCCCATGTCCTTCTGATGGGGAGGAGCCCAGAACTGGGGAATGGATTAAAGGGGGGCTGGAGTGAAGCTGGAGGAGGGAAGGGGGAGAGGAGAGACTGGGGGGAAGTTCTGTGCAGAGAGAGTGGGGAGGGGCTGGAAGGGGCTGCCCAGAGAGGGGGTGGGTGCCCCATCCCTGGGGGTGTTGAAGGCCAGGTTGGCTGGGGCCCTGGGCAACCTTGTGTAGCTCCAGGCCTGGAGGTTGGTGGCCCTGCCTGTGGCAGGGGGTTGGAGCTCTGGGACCCTTGGGGTCCCTTCCAGCTAGACCAGTCTGGGATTCTATGATCCTATGGGGATGTGACAGTGGGGGTTGGGGAGCCCTGATCCCACCCCCAAAACTCCTCTGTACCCCCCTTCCCAGACTGCTGGCAGACAGACCCTGCCCAGAGCCAGCTCCAGGAGCAGCTGGAGGATGCTCTGTAACTGGCCCCAGCACTGGAGGTGCAGCCTCCCCAGTGCCCAGCCCAGGGGCACAATCCCTGCCCTGGCCCTGTGGCCACGCTGGCTCTGACACAAGCCAGGATGCCCTTGGCCTTCCTGGCCCCCCGGGCACCCTGCTGGCTCCTGGGCAGTCCCAGTCACCCAGCACCCCCAGCTCCTTCTCCCCAGCAGCTCTCCAGCCGCTCTGCCCCAGCCTGGAGCTGCTGGGGGTCGGGGTGTCCCATGGGCAGGACTCTGCCCTTGGCCTGGTTGAGCCTCAGCCCATCCAGCCTGTTCAGGTGTTTCTGAAGAGCCTCCCCACCCTCACACAGTTGTTAGTTGCTGTCCCTGAAACCACAGCTCATCTGCTGCACCCCAGGAGGAACCAGCACACAGGTTCTCCCCAGAAGCCTCCCAGACTGAGCTTCTTTCCAGCTCAGGAGAAGGAAAGCAGCCTGGCATTGTGCAGGGGTGGGGTGTGGAGAGGAGGAGAGGTCCCACAAAGGTCCCACAAAGCATTTCTACCTCACTCCTCCCTTGCAAGCATCACCAACTGGGCACGAGCTGCTTGTGCCTGTCAGGAGCAGCTCGTCCTTCAAGCCCAGTTCAGGTTGCAGAGGGATCTGTGTGCTGAGCAAGAGGGGAATGGAGAATTCTTGAAACCCACAGACTTCTCCAAAGGGTTGGTCAGGGCCTGAGGCACTGAAACTGGGGCTCACTCAGAGAAGCTCCCAGATCCCTTTGCCCAAGGTGCCACCAAGGAGGAAGCCACCAATGTGCCAGACCTCAGGCAGAGCACAGGCACACACCAGGACCTCTCATTACTTCAGCCCCCAACACTCCTGTGACCATCCTCCTCCTCATCTCCCTCCTCTCTGGCTCCTTTTCCACAGCCCAGGGCTGCCCCCCTGCTCTTTGCAACCACATCCCTTCAACTTCTCTCCTCTGCCCCTGGGTACCAGTTCCCAAACTGCTCTCTGTACCCCTCCAGTTGACTTTCTGTCCCCCCCCTTCAGCTTCTCCATGAAGGAACAAGGTGGGATACACAGGGCATGTGAGGGAGATCTCTGCCAACCAACAGGGTTACATCCAGAGAGCACCCACAGAGAATCAAACCCAGTGCCTGACTTAAAGCTCAACTCATTAACTTGGGTGGGATGGGGACTTGGGGGGGGGGATTTCATCCCCATTTCCTCTGCCCAGACAGAAAGCAGCACCATTCCCTGAGGAAGAGTGGAGGAGATGCCCTCTGTCCCCAGGGGAGTCCCCAGGAGCAGACTGCAATGCAGGAGGTTGCAGCAGCATGAGCCTGCAGTGAATTTCAGCTCCCAAAGGTTTCTGTGGGTGTCTTACCTGGTTGGAGGACATGTTCTCAGCCTTCATCAAGGAGGAGTAGCTCCTGGAAGAGAAAGGATGTTATTCTGAGCAACAGGTTTACAAAACCCACAGCAAAGAGGCGTTGGGATACAGTGGGACCTGCCCAGGAAAGGGTGGGGAGTCCCCTTCTGTGGAGGAGAACATGTGGATGGGTCTCTGTGGGGTTTAGTTTGGGTGACCCTGCTCTAGCAGGGGAGGTTGGACTAAATGATCTCCAGAGGTTCCTTCCAGCTCCAAATGCTCTGGGATTCTGTGTCCTGAGTAGCAGGACACAGCAACTTCTCTTTTCCTGTTTTCCTCTCTGAAGGAAGGCATCTGCACACCTCACACTCATCAGCTAATTAAAACAAGCCAAGCCCTGGAACTACACAAGACTCCTCCACATTTTTGGTCTGGAATTACCAGCTTCAAATCATCCCAGGAGGTTAGAAAATCCTTTACTTTGGGGGAGAGCCAAGAGGCAGCTCTGGGGCAAGGTTAAACAAGCAGGCAGATCCCTGACTCTGCAGCATGCACAACCTCTCCTTGGTTTGGTTTCCCCCTCTGAGCCCCCCTGCCCTTTCTGAGCTCCACCTGGGTGGAATCGCTCAGGAAACCTGAGGTTCTTAAGTCCTGCTGTCTACAGATAAACAGGACTTAGTAAAGCTTAACAGAGAGGTTTTGAGGGCAGCCAGGGCTGTGTGGGGCCTGTGGAACAAGCTCACACAGGCTGTGGTGTGGTCAGAAAGGTCAGGAGGATGTTTCAAAACCTCATCATCCCTCACCCTGTGTCTGAAGGGTGGAGGATTCACAGGGCTTTCAGTTAACCCCAGTGATGTGAGAGGAAGCTGACCAGCTCCAGGCAAGGCTGGATGCTTCCCAAACCTCCAGCAAAGCCAGAAGAGATCACTCCCTTCCCAGGGCTGCAGAGAGCCAAGGAGCTGCCCCATTTCATCCCAGTTGGGGATGGGTTTCAAGGGACACAGCCCTTCTTTTTAAGGATGGTTAAAAGGGTTGTGTTTTTAGGAGAAACAGGGGAAATGTATTTATTCTAAAGACAAAGGAAATCACTGGGCTGTGCAGACATCTGCAGAGGTCAGCTGAACGCTGGGTAACACCAGGCAGACTCAAAGAGAAAGTGCTGACCCAAGTCTCTCTCCCAGCACTGATGAATCATGGAATCCCAGACTGGTCTGGGTTGGGAGGGACCCCAAGGGTCCCAGAGCTCCAACCCCCTGCCACAGGCAGGGCCACCAACCTCCAGGCCTGGAGCTACACAAGGTTGCCCAGGGCCCCAGCCAACCTGGCCTTGAACACCCCCAGGGACGGGGCACCCACCCCCTCTCTGGGCAGCCCCTTCCAGCCCCTCACCACTCTCTCTGCACAGAACTTCCCCCCAGTCTCTCCTCTCCCCCTTCCCTCCTCCAGCTTCACTCCAGCCCCCTTGTCCTGCCAGTCTCTGCCCTTTCACAAGCCCATTCCCCTCCTGTTCCTCTGCTCCCTTCAGGGATGGGGAGGCTGCAGTGAGGTCCCCCCACAGCCTTCTCTGCTCCAGGCTGACCCAGCCCAGCTCCCTCATGAAAACCCCACGAGTTCAGTTGGGTTTTTTTTTTTGTTCCCCACTTACCTAAGTTCTTCCAGCTCTTTCTTCTTCTTCATCTCTTCCTTTTCCTTCCTCTTCATCTCCTGGATCTGGGCTTTTTTCTCATTTCTCTCTTCTCTGTCTCGTGCTTCCTTCTCAGCAGCCAGGTCTGGGAAACGCTCCACTTTGGTCTTCTCCAGGCGGTTCAGGATCTCGTTCACCTTCTTCTCCACCGTCAGCATCTTCACCTTGGGAGGGCAAAGAACTCTGATCCTTAGAAAAAGACATTTTTATTCCACAGAAAGAAAACACCCTGTTTTCACTTCACACAATGAATCAGAGAGTCACAGACTGGGCTGGGTTGGGAGGGACCCCAAGGGTCCCAGAGCTCCAACCCCCTGCCACAGGCAGGGCCACCAACCTCCAGGCCTGGAGCTACACAAGGTTGCCCAGGGCCCCAGCCAACCTGGCCTTCAACACCCCCAGGGATGGGGCACCCACCCCCTCTCTGGGCAGCCCCTTCCAGCCCCTCCCCACTCTCTCTGCACAGAACTTCCCCCCAGTCTCTCCTCTCCCCCTTCCCTCCTCCAGCTTCACTCCAGCCCCCTTGTCCTGCCAGTCTCTGCCCTTTCACAAGCCCATTCCCCTCCTGTTCCTCTGCTCCCTTCAGGGACGGGGAGGCTGCAGTGAGGTTCCACACATGGCTGAATCCCACAAAAACAGATGCCAAGGAAAACTGCTGCCACTCAGCAGGTTGTGTAACAGCAAGAGGAAGCCCGCTGCCTACGCTCTGGAGCACGGAGCTAACAGGCATTGCTAAGTACACAAGATGTTTCTTGGCCCAGGCCCCAACAAAGAGGCCAGGGGATGAGAACTGGGCTCTGCTGATTGCTGAAGAGGAAGCAGAAGATCTCTGCAGACCATTTTGGGAAGAGAGGGTCATGTGCCACTTGTTTTAGTACTTCTTACCCTGGTACAGACTTGTTTCAGCCAAGAAACCACATCCCTAGAGAGGCTTCTGTCCCAGCAGCTGAGCTACACAATGATTTAAGTGCAACGTTACCTGGGGACAGGTTCCTCTGCTCCCTGCAGGGGTGGGAAGGCTGCAGTGAGGCCTCCCCTCAGCCTCCTCTTCTCCAGGCTCAACACCCCCAGCTCCCTCAGCTGCTCCTCAGAGGATTTGCCCTCCAGCCCCTTCCCCAGCCTGGTTGCCCTTCTCTGGACTCGCTCCAGGACCCCCATGTCCTTCTGATGGGGAGGAGCCCAGAACTGGGGAATGGATTAAAGGGGGGCTGGAGTGAAGCTGGAGGAGGGAAGGGGGAGAGGAGAGACTGGGGGGAAGTTCTGTGCAGAGAGAGTGGGGAGGGGCTGGAAGGGGCTGCCCAGAGAGGGGGTGGGTGCCCCATTCCTGGGGGTGCTCAAGGCCAGGTTGGCTGGGGCCCTGGGCAACCTTGTGTAGCTCCAGGCCTGGAGGTTGGTGGCCCTGCCTGTGGCAGGGGGTTGGAGCTCTGGGACCCTTGGGGTCCCTCCCAACCCAGACCAGTCTGGGATTCTCTGATTCTATAACTGGACCCAGCACTGGAGGTGCAGCCTCCCCAGTGCCCAGTCCAGGGGCACAATCCCCTCCCCAGCCCTACTGGCCACACTGGGGCTGACACAAGCCAGGATGCCCTTGGCCTTCCTGGCCCCTGGGCACACTGCTGGCTCATGTTCAGCCTGCAGCCACCCAGCACCCCCAGGTCCTTCTCTGCCTGACAGCTCTCCAGCCAGTCTCCCCCAGCCTGTAGCTGCAGGGGGTTGTTCTGTCCCATGTGCAGCACTCTGCCCTTGGCCTTGTTAAACCTCATCCCATTGGGCTCAGCCCATGGGTCCAGCCTGTCCAGACCCCTCTGAAGAGCCTCCCCACCCTCAGGCAGATCAACACTTCCTCCCAGCTCAGTGTCATCTGCAAACTGACTGAGGGAGCATCCAATCCCTTCATCCAGGTCATGGATAAAGGTGTTGAACAAGACTGGAGCCAGGACTGAGCCCTGGGGGACACCACTTGTGACCAGCCTCCAGCTGGATCTGGTTCCACTCTCCACCACCCTTTGGGCTCGGCCATCCAGGCAACTCCAACCACTTGGGAATCTCTCTAATGCTTCAGGAGTGGATGATTCCCACAGCTTTAGGGCAGAAACATGATGGTTACTCTGCCCCATTGCAGCCTGGCAGCAAACACTTACATCCTTCTGCCTGTGGAAGCCAATCTGCCCCACATCCATGTCTGCTGTCTTCTTCAGGTTGGTCCATGGTGTGTAAACCACGTTGACGTTGTTCATCTTGCAACCTAGGGGAGAAAAAGAGAAGAGGAGAGAAACATTTCCAGTCTCTCCCAGCTGAAAATGGGGTTTCCAAGTGTTCCATGCACCCCAAGAGTGGTGGTTATCCCTGTCACAAGCTAGGCAAGGCAGAAGAAAGAGGAGAAGCCATCCCAGGGTTTTAAGGTGAAAGGGAAAAGCCCCACAACATCATCTGGTGTGGTAACAGTAGCCCTGCAGCAGTGGAAACCAACTCCAGATGGAGACAGCCTTTGCCAGAAGAGCGATTAGGATGGAAGGGGGGCCCCAAGGTGGTGGGGGAGAGGAGAGCAGGAGGCCTCCTTGGCTCAGGCAGGGATACAGAGGCATGAAATTCCTCCTGATGGAAGCGTCAGGGGCAGCCCCAGCAGCTGCAGGAGGCATCTGCTTCCTGTAACACCCGTGTGTGCTGGCTGGAAGCACCAGGCCAGGAACGTCACGGATGGTTTGGTCCCAAAAAAACCCCAACCACGAGCTCATGTGGACTGGAAACCCTTGGCACAAGCACCTCAGACCAAGCTTTTGGGAACTGGGATTACCTTGGATGCTGTTTGCCTTCACTAGATGGGCACAGTCTATCAACACTTCTTTGGGAATGTCCTCCACTGTCTGCCCCTGCCACAGAGGAAGGCAAAGTGTGAGCAGGTTGGGATGCTGCAGGGACTGATCACAGAGTCACAGGGGTGGGAAGGGCCCCCCAGAGCCCATGGGGTCCCACCCCCTGCCAAAGCAGGGTCCCTAGGACAGGGCTGGAATCTCTCCAGAGAAGGAGACTCCACACCCCCTGGGCAGCCTGTCCCAGGGCTCCCTCACCCTCACTGGGAAGAAGTTCTGCCCCACATTGGGGGGAACTCCCTGTGCTCCAGCTTGAGCCCATCGCCCCTTGTCCTGTCCCCACAGACACTGAGCAGAGGCTGCCCATGGCCCCTGGGTGCCACCCTTCAGCTATTGATCCCCATTGATCAGATCCCCTCTCAGGCTCTTCTCTCCAGGCTGAACAGCCCCAGCTCCCTCAGCCTTTCCTCCCAGGGGAGATGCTCCAGGCCCTTCAGCATCTCTGGAGCCTCCTCTGGACTCTCTCCAGGAGATCCCTGGCTGTTTGATCCCAGGGAGCCCAGACCTGGACACAACACTCCAGCTGGGGCCAATGAGCACACAAAGGCTGGGAAGGAGGGCACAACACTCCACAAACACTGCCAGGACTTCCACATTCTACAAGCCTGGAGTCTTCCATGGCACTGGTAAGGAGAGACTCCAAGAGCTTTGATTTTCTCAAAGGGTTTCTCCCTGTTTCAGTGGGGTGATGCCCTTAAGCCACAAACCCTTTGTTCTCTTGGGCCACCTCAAGCTTCTCCCCCCCTTCCCCAGGTTATTTAGAAGAGGAGGCTGTAAATTAACCCCCTACACTATTGATTACCCACACCCCCAGGGAACCCAGCAGATTTTAACACTTCCCATGAGCAAAGGTGGTCTGAGGAGCAGGAATCACTGGGGAATGGGTGTGCAAAGCTCTTACACAAGTGAGTAGCAGCGTTTTTACACCCTGTGTCAGGGCATTACCTTGTGTAACCGAAGGTACACGTGTGCTGAGGAGAGTTTGTCCACGTGAAACCTAAAGAACAACAAAGAAACCATGTTTAATAGAGGGGGAGAGATGGTGATAATCATAGAATGGGCTGGGTTGGGAGGGACCCCAAGGGTCCCAGAGCTCCAACCCCCTGCCACAGGCAGGGCCACCAACCTCCAGGCCTGGAGCTACACAAGGTTGCCCAGGGCCCCAGCCAACCTGGCCTTCAACACCCCCAGGGATGGGGCACCCACCCCCCTCTCTGGGCAGCCCCTTCCAGCCCCTCACCACTCTCTCTGCACAGAACTTCCCCCCAGTCTCTCCTCTCCCCCTTCCCTCCTCCAGCTTCACTCCAGCCCCCTTGTCCTGCCAGTCTCTGCCCTTTCACAAGCCCATTCCCCTCCTGTTCCTGGGGTCCCTTCAGGGACGGGGAGGCTGCAATGAGGTCCCCCCACAGCCTTTTCTGCTCCAGGCTGACCCAGCCCAGCTCCCTCAGCCTCTCTCCATGGGGAGCTGCTCCAGCCCCCTGAGCATCCCCGTGGCTCCTCTGACCCCTCTCCAACAGCCCCACATCTTCCTTGTGTTGGGCCCCAGCTCTGGCCACAGGACTCCAGCCGGGGAGGGCAGAGCAGAGAGGGACAATCCCCTCCCTGTCCCTGCTGCCACCCCTCTGCTGATGGAGCCCAGGATCCCATCACCCTTCCAAATCTCAAGGTCAGTCCTAAGTAAGTGTAGATGCACCTTGAATTACATGGTGAGGGGAGACATGAGACAGAGGAGGAACCTGATAGTGCTACAGCAAAGTGCAATTCAGCTGAACTATGATCTCTTCTGCTAGGAAACAATATCCCCTTGCCTGGTAGCTGACTGCTGAGAAAACATCCTCAAAGGAGAGCATCAGATACGACCTATTCACCCCCCTGGTTCCACCAAAACCCCTCAGCTCCTCTGGCAAAGGTCACCTTGAAGAGCAGGGAGTACAACCCAGGACGTGATTCGTGTTAGGAGCTGTTAGAGAAGGAGAGGGCAGACACTGGGACACATCTGGATTGCACAACATTGCCTGGAAGGAAGGAAACTCTCACAAAGCAGGTCAGACTGGGGACTAACCCAGCCAGTAGAGCTGAACCAAGTGCTGGTGGTGGGATTGGGGATTCCCCTTTGCTTGTTTTTCCTCTTTCTGAGGAGATTCGACCAGCCAAAGGTGACTGAAGCGTGTGGGAGCGTTCCCTTGGCTGCAGCTGCAGTGGTTTGCTCAGAGCAGACACAGCTTCTACCCCAAACACCAGCCCCAGTTACACAGAGTCACAAGGTTGGAAAAGCCCTTTGAGATCAGCAAGTCCACCCATCCCTGTCCTGTGCTGCCCCAGATCATTCAGCACCTCATCTCCCCCCTGTTAAACACCCCCAGGGGTGGGGACTCAGCCCCTCCCTGGGCAGCCTGTGCCACAGCCCCACAACTCTGCCAGGGAAGAACTTTGCCCTCCCAGCTGAGCTGACCCTGCCCTGGGGCAGCTTGAGCCCATTGCCCCTTGTCCCATCTCCTGGCCCCTGGCTGCAGAGACCCTCGCCCACCTCTCTGCACCCTCCTGGCAGGGCAGGGGAGGTGGGGAGAAGGTGTCCCCCTCAGCCTCCTCTTCTCCAGGCTCAACACCCCCAGCTCCCTCAGCTGCTCCTCAGAGGATTTGCCCTCCAGCCCCTTCCCCAGCCTGGTTGCCCTTCTCTGGACTCGCTCCAGGACCCCCATGTCCTTCTGATGCTGAGGAGCCCAGAACTGGACCCAGCACTCGAGGTGCAGCCTCCCCAGTGCCCAGCCCAGGGGCACAATCCCTGCCCTGGCCCTGTGGCCACGCTGGTTTTGATACAAGCCAGGAGTGTTCCTGCTCACTCCAACTCCTGAGCTGGTGATGGCTGTTTTACCAGGCAGAGGAAAAGGCACCAGGAACCAACAAGCAGCTCTGGCTGCTGCACAGAACCCTTCTGGCTCCATCCCCAGGTGCTTCCTGATGTCCCACACTTGTCCCTCTGTTAGTCTTTCCATTTTGCTGCTTGTCCATGCACAGGGATATCCAGGAGCTGCTCTTTTAGATTACCAAGCTGTCCTCCTGGTTGAACTCTGCTCATTTCCTCAGCACACACACTCCAGAACACCAGCATCCACAGAGGGAGCTGCTGTCCTTACACCCATTCAGCTCAGCCACCTAACAGCAGCAATCAGCTTTGGGGAGCTTCAGTACCTACCAGATATCTTCAGGCCAGCCATACTTTATTAGGTCTTCATCTGTGGGGAGAAAAACATCAGTGAGGGAAGCTCAGGAGCTCATTAACGGCAAATAAAACTCCCCCACTGAGCAGGAATAGCTCCATTATGGAATTTTGAAGTTTTTAGGTGAAAATGGTTCTTTAAATATCCACCTAATGGGGAAAGACTTTCAGGGCAAGTCTTTGAAATAGCCATGGTAAGACTTTTGGAGAGAGAGAGACACACAGAGTGTTTCCCATCAATTATTCAAGTGTAACCTTCACTGTGAGGGAAAGGACAGGCACCTGAGTCCAAACTGCTCAGCAGAGAGAGAGAACTGGGTCCAGTTCTGGGCTCCTCAGCATCAGAAGGACATGGGGGTCCTGGAGCGAGTCCAGAGAAGGGCAACCAGGCTGGGGAAGGGGCTGGAGGGCAAATCCTCTGAGGAGCAGCTGAGGGAGCTGGGGGTGTTGAGCCTGGAGAAGAGGAGGCTGAGGGGAGACCTTCTCCCCACCTCCCCTGCCCTGCCAGGAGGGTGCAGAGAGGTGGGTGATGGTCTCTGCAGCCAGGGGCCAGGAGATGGGACAAGGGGCAATGGGCTCAAGCTGCCCCAGGGCAGGGTCAGCTCAGCTGGGAGGGCAAAGTTCTTCCCTGGCAGAGTTGTGGGGCTGTGGCACAGGCTGCCCAGGGAGGGGGCTGAGTCCCCACCCCTGGGGGTGTTTAAAAAGGGGTAGATGAGGTGCTCAGGGATCTGGTTTAGTTTAGGATGGGATTGGTTGGACTTGATGAGCTTAAAGGGCTTTTCCAACCTGGTGATTCTGTGACTAGAGGGGAAAAATACAGACTGGGCAGGGAAGCAGGAGGTTGGTTTCCAAAAAGTTATCAAACACAACCTGAAAACACCTTTCTTCCTGTCCAGACAAGATTTTTTGCCTCCTGGTTACATTAGTTTCCTCTCATACTGGAAGGGAGTTACTGTGCCCAGAGGACTCCCAAAATTTATTGGGTGTAACTAGAAGGAACATGGTGGGTTTCAGGGGGCTGAGTGAGAATCCTCTGCAACAATGGGAAGGTTTTAAAACCATCTATTAGATTAAGATGTGCAAAGGCACCTGTCCTGTTTGGCCAGGATGGAGTTAATTCCCTTCTAGCAGGGGGTGGAATGTTTGGGAGTTGGGATGAGAGCAGTGGTGAGAACACCCTGATGTTTCTAGTTGTTGCTGAGCAATCAAGGACTGTTCAGTTGTTCTTATCTCCCTGCTAAGGAGAAGGGAGGGGACAGAGCTGGGACAGGTGCCCCAAACTGTCTGTCTCTCTGCCCTGGGGAGGCCCCAGCTGGAGTCCTGTGTCCAGAGCTGGGGCCCAACACAAGGAAGATGTGGGGCTGTTGGGAGAGGGGTCAGAGGAGCCACGGAGATGCTCAGGGGGCTGGAGCAGCTCCCCTACGGAGAGAGGCTGAGGGAGCTGGGCTGGGTCAGCCTGGAGCAGAGAAGGCTGCGGGGGGACCTCATTGCAGCCTCCCCGTCCCTGAAGGGACCCCAGGAACAGGAGGGGAATGGGCTTGTGAAAGGGCAGAGACTGGCAGGACAAGGGGGCTGGAGTGAAGCTGGAGGAGGGAAGGGGGAGAGGAGAGACTGGGGGGAAGTTCTGTGCAGAGAGAGTGGTGAGGGGCTGGAAGGGGCTGCCCAGAGAGGGGGTGGGTGCCCCATCCCTGGGGGTGTTGAAGGCCAGGTTGGCTGGGGCCCTGGGCAACCTTGTGTAGCTCCAGGCCTGGAGGTTGGTGGCCCTGCCTGTGGCAGGGGGTTGGAGCTCTGGGACCCTTGGGGTCCCTCCCAACCCAGCCCAGGCTGGGATTCTATGATCTGGGTGCCAGAGGGGTTTTCCATGCCAATTATGTGATGGGGGGCTGGTGTGGGGAGGAGCAGGCAGCTCCAGGACGTGCAGGTTTGGGGATGGTCTGGTTTTGGGACAGCTCTGAGCTGTGCAGTTCAGTGAGAAAGCACATTGTGTGTCAGCAGTTTCATATATTTTGCTATAAAGTCCTGTTATTATTATTACATCTCTCTCTGCTGTCCCAGTAACCTCTCCTTACCCCAACCCACCAGGTTTTGGTTCCTTTTCCTTCCCTCTCCCCCTTCCCCAACCTCAGTGAAGCCCTGAGGGAGCATTACACAAGGTACTCACTTTCATACTTATCTTTTCCCATGTAAATGGTGTAAACAGCAGGAACAACTGGAGGACAGAAAGGAGAAAACCAGTCAGAAGGGGGTTGGGTAAACTGGGATAACACACTAATCGCTCCAGCTCACTGGAATGAGGATGAAAAGTGCTCCACCCCATCCCACCTCCACGCCAGGAGCCAAAGGAAGGTTGTTTTGAGCTTCCTCCAGATTTTATCCTGAATTTTTCTTTGGGAAGTGGTGTTTCCATGGGAATTATCCAGCAAGGAACAGCTTTCTGGGCAAAACACCCTCAGCACCCAGTGGTTCATCATCTGGGAGCCAGAATGGGTGACATTGTCTTTTGGGTCTGGGATTAACTCTCTGTGTGGCCTTGAGTGAAACAGATCATCTGCCTGCCCCTCACTGGCTGTCAACCTCCCCCCCAGGGATGGAATCCCAGAATCTCCTGAGCTGGGATGGATCCATAAGGCCCCTCCAGCCCAGCTCCCAGCTCTACACAGCCCAGCTCAGCCTGAGTGTGGCACTGAGGGCATCATCTAGATGCTTCCTGCCCTCAGCCCAGCTCAGGGCTGGGACCCCTTCCCTGGGGAGCCTGTGCCAGCCCCAACCCCCCTCTCAGCACAGACCCTCTTCTGACACCCAGCCTGACCCTCCCCTGGCAGCTTCACGCTGTCCCTGGGGTTCTGTCCCTGGTCCCCACAGAGAGGAGAGAGATGGGTGCTGCCCCTGCGCTCCCCTGGGCAGGGAGCCACAGAGCCCATGGGGTCTGTCCTCAGCCTCCTCTGCTCCAGGCTGGGCAACCCCAGGGCCTCCAGCCTCTCCTGGGGAGCTTCCCCTCCAGACCTTCCCATCCTCAGTGCCTCCTCTGGACACTCTCCCATAGTTTCCTGTGGGAAAACAGCACCCTGGGGGGATGAGGAGAAGTGTGGGCAGCAGGTCAGGGGGTTCTCCTGCCCCTCTACTCTGCTTTGCAGAGAAGTCAGATGCCTAAAAAGCAAGATTATATTTATTTAAATATATATATAAAAATCAAGATTATTAAAAAAATCAAGATTAAAAAGATCAATATTATAAAAAAATCAAGATTAAAAAAATCAAGATTAAAAAGATCAATATTATAAAAAAACAAGATTAAAAAAACCAAGATAAAAATGTTATAAAAATCAAGAAAAAACAATATTATAAAAATATTCTAAAAATCATTATTATAAAAAATCAATATTATAAATCAAGATAATAATCAAGATCATAAAAAGCAAGATAAAAATCAATATTCTAAAAATCAATATTAAAAACAGTATTAAAAATCAATATAAAATCAAGATTAAAAAAATCAAGATTAAAAAATCAAGATTAAAAACTCAAGATTAAAAACTCAAGATTAAAAAACCAAGATTAAAAAACCAAGATAAAAATCAAGATTATAAAAATAAGTATTTAAAAAAGATAAAGAATCAAGATAAAAAATCAAGATTAAAAATCCATATTATAAAAATCGATATTAAAATAAAGATAGAAATAAATATTATCAATATTTTAAAAATCAAGATAAAAATCAATATAATAAAAAATCAAGATAAACATAAAGATAAAAATAAGTATTATTAAGAATCAATATTTAAAAATTTAAAAACCAAGATAAAAATGAGATTATAAAAGTCAATATTAAATGTCAATATTATAAAAATGAAGATTATAAAAATCAAGATTATAAAAAAATCAAGATAAAAAAGTCAAGATTAAGAAATAATAAAGTCAAGATAAAAAACCCAAACCTGAAAGAATCAAGGTATGGTCCAAATGGGGAAAAACCCCACAATAATGGGTTTTAAATACAACAATTCCCTAAATCTTACTGAGGGTTGATGTGGGAAGAGCCCTGGGAGTGCTGGGGGACACTGGGCTGAGCATACCCAGCACCCTGCCCTCGGGTCAAGAGAGCCAACAGCACCCTGGGGGGATGAGAAGTGTGGGCAGCAGGTCAGGGGGTTCTCCTGCCCCTCTGCTCTGCTCTGCTCTGCCCTGGGGAGGCTCCTGGGGAGCAGCGTGTGTGGGGCTGGGCTCCCCGGGGCAGGAGGGACAGGGAGCTCCTGGAGAGGGGCCAGCAAAGGGCTGTGGGGATGCTGAGGGCACCACAACATCTCTCTGGCACAGAGAGGCTGAGGGACTCGGGGCTGCTCAGCCCGGAGAAGAGAAGCCTGAGGGGGATCTGCTCAGTGCTGAGCAACCCCTGAGGGCTGGGCTCAGGAGGAGGGGTCAGCCTGTGTTCAGGGGGGCCCAGGGACAGGACAAGGGGCCGTGGGCACAGGCTGGAGCAGAGGAAGTTCCCCCTGAGCCTGAGGAGGAGCTTCTGTGCTGGGAGGGTGGCAGAGCCCTGGGCCAGGCTGCCCAGAGAGCTTGGGGAGTCTCCCCCCATCTCTGGAGCCATCCCAACCCCCTGATCCTGGGTGAGCTCCTGTGCACCACTCAAGGAGATCGTTTGCAGCATCAGCAGGGTGAACTACAACTTCTCTGCTCCCAGGAACCCCCAAGGTACCCTCCATGTCTGCCAGGCACCATCCCAGCTGCTTTTCCCCCCCCAGAAAGGCTCAGAGCCAGGAAAACACTCAGAATTCCTCACTAGCAGCTCACTCAGCAGCAGAAACGTCCCCATGAGAGGGTCAGACCAAAGGATGGACGTGGCCAGGGCATCTGCTCACTGGGTGTGCAAAGGGCCTGACTTTCCACAGCAGAGAGGGGGGAAACACCCCCCAACCCTGCCCACAAATGAAGAGGAGGCTCCAGTGCCTCTGATCAAAGCCCTTCAGCTCCAGAGCTGAGGGAAGCAGTGCTACAAACCACCTGGGGGTGCAGTGGGCCAGGGGGAATAAACCAGTGGAGAAGGGAAGGGCCCAGGGGAACCTCAGGAGGATCAACAACTAGTGCAGGGTCCTGCCCCTGGGTTGGGACAATCCTCCTCATCATCTGTGCAGGCTGGGAGATGCTGTGCTGGGGAGCAGCCCTGCAGAGCAGGACTTGGGGGTGCTGGGGGTGAGAAGCTCCACATCAGCTGACAAGGAGCTCTCACAGCCCAGAAGGGCGACAGTGTCCTGGGCTGCAGCAAAAGGAGCGTGGGGAGCAGGTCTGGGGGGATTGTGCCCCTCTGCTCCCCTCTCCTGAGACCCCACCTGGGGTGCTGGGTCCAGCTCTGGGGTCCCCAGCACAAGGAGGACGTGGAGCTGTTGGAGATGGGCCAGAGGAGGCACGAAGATGATCAGGGGCTGGAGCAGCTCTGCTGGGAAGCCAGGCTGGGAGAGCTGGGCTGGCTCAGCCTGGAGAGGAGAAGCTCTGGGGGGATCTCCCAGCCCCTTCCAGCCCCTGAAGGGGCCACAGGGAAGCTGGGGAGGGGCTTTTTAGCAGGGCACAGAGTGACAGGATGAGGGGGATGGGGTTAAATTGGAAGGGGGGAGATTTAGATTAGATCTCAGGAAGAAATTCTTCCCTAGGAGGGTGCTGAGGCCCTGGCACAGGGTGCCCAGGGAGGGGGTGGCTGCCCCTTCCTGGGAGGTGTCCAAGGCCGGGTTGGACCTGAGAGCTGCCTGTAGAAAGCTGGGGAAGAACTGCTCCCCAGGACCTGGAGTGATGGGATGAGGGGGGACGGGTTAAACTGGACAAGGGGAGATTTAGGGTGGGTGTTAGAACACACTTCTTCCCTCTGAGGGTGGTGGGTGCCTGGCCCAGGGTGCCCAGGGAGGTGGGGTGCCTGGAGGTGTCCCAGGCCGGGCTGGCTGAGGCTCTGAGCACCCTGCTCTCACCCGCAGCCTCTCCACCCGCTGAGGGGACACCAGCCCCGCCTCAGGGACCCAGTGACTACAGCTGACTTCCCGCTCAGCCCAGCCCAGGCGAGGAGGGGACCGGCGGGGCAGCCCAGGCCAGGCGGGAGCGGCGGGACCGGGTCACTGAGGCACCAGGCAGGCCACAGCCCAGCTCCCCCTTCACAGCCCGGCCTGGACCGCCCCCGCCCCGCACTGCCACCGCCTACTCACCGCTGGAGGTGAAGTAGAACACCATAGCGGCCCGGCAAGGCCTGGCCCAGCGCGGTGCCGCTGTCCCGCTGCGGCGGCGCCTGTGAGGCGAGAGCGGGGAAGCGGGAAAGCGCACTGCGCAGGCGCGCTGCGGCGCCTACGCTATTCCCGTCCCCACATACGCATGCGTAAACTCTCCGGGCGGTGAAGCCGGGGAGGGCTTACGCATGCGTAAGTGTCAGCGTACGCTACAGCGCGTAGACCACGCAGCGGCGCCGTGCGGGGGTCCCTCTCTCCGCGTACGCAGGAGGCGGGGGCATCGCTCGCCGGGTTGGGGGGCGCTGGTTGCGGTGCTGTGGCTGCTGCGGGCGGGCTGAGCGGCCTCAGCACCTCAGGGGGAGCTGTTGCTACCTTGAGC
Organism: Porphyrio hochstetteri; assembly: GCA_020800305.1. NCBI lineage: Eukaryota > Metazoa > Chordata > Aves > Gruiformes > Rallidae > Porphyrio > Porphyrio hochstetteri. Next base: position 126,174,344 of record CM036907.1, on the reverse strand, counting down.
TACCCTCATTGTCCCCCCTGAGGTGACAGCGGCCTCCCCGAGGGGCGCCACCGGCGGCGGTTTCACAGAGTCACAGACTCACAGGGGTTGGGATGACCCCTCCCCAGAGCCCATGGGGTCCCACCCCCTGCCAAAGCAGGGTCCCTAGGACAGGGCTGGAATCTCTCCAGAGAAGGAGACTCCACACCCCCTGGGCAGCCTGTCCCAGGGCTCCCTCACCCTCACTGGGAAGAAGTTCTTCCCCACATTGGGGGGAACTCCCTGTGCTCCAGCTTGAGCCCATCGCCCCTTGTCCTGTCCCCACAGACACTGAGCAGAGGCTGCCCATGTCCCCTGGGTGCCACCCTTCAGCTATTGATCCCCATTGATCAGATCCCCTCCCAGGCTCTTCTCTCCAGGCTGAACAGCCCCAGCTCCCTCAGCCTTTCCTCCCAGGGGAGATGCTCCAGGCCCTTCAGCATCTCTGGAGCCTCCTCTGGACTCTCTCCAGGAGATCCCTGGCTGTTTGATCCCAGGGAGCCCAGACCTGGACACAACACTCCAGCTGGGGCCTGAGCAGGGCAGAGCAGAGGGGGAGGATCCCCTCCTGTGACCTGCTGCCCACACTCCTCCTGATGCCCCCAGGATCCCACTGGCTCTCTCAGCCCCCAGGGCACACTGCTGGCTCATGGCCACCCTGTCACCCACCAGCACCCCCAGGTCCTTCTCCACAGAGCTCCTCTCCAGCAGCTCACCCCCAGCCTGTCCTGATTCCAGCAGTTATCCCTCCCCAGGTGCCAGACTCTCCACTTGCTTTTGTTGAACCCCATCTGGTGTCTCCCTGCCCAGCTCTCCAGCCTGGCCAGGTCTCTCTGGGTGGCAGCGCAGTGTCCTGGGTGTCACCCACCCCTCCCAGCTCTGGATCATCAGGTTCTTGCTGAGGGTGGATGCTGTTCCCTCACCAAGCTCCTCAATGAAGATATTAAACAGGACTGGACCCCACACCCAGCCCTGGGGAACCCCACTAGTCACAGGTCTCCAGCCAGACTCTGCCCCCCTGATCACCCCCCTCTGAGCCCGGTCCCACAGCCAGTTCCCAGCCCCCCTCCCTGTCCCCTCATCCATCCCATCCTCTCGCAGCTTTGCTATCAGGATGCCATTGCCGAGGCCCCGGGGAGGCGGCAAGGAAGGCAGCGGTATGGAGAAGAGGGGTTCCCCCCCCGCGCTGTGTAGCCCCCAGGCAACGGGAATGCTTCCCAGCCCTGCCTCCCAGCCCGCATCGCGTAAAGACTACAACTCCCATCATCCCCCGCGGCTCCCCGCAGCGCAGCGGCAGCCCCGTCGTCGCAAGGCACGCTGGGCATTGGAGTCTTTTGGGTGTGTGTCGAGCCCTGCGTTCCGATTGGCTAGAAAACGAGCGGGGCGGGCACTAAGCGGCGCGCAGCCTCTCGGCCAATGGCGGTGAAGGGTTTGTGAGTGACGAGGCGCTCGGCCAATAGCAAGAGGAGGCGGGAGGGAGAGCGCGCGCGGGTTCGCAGGCGCAGGCGCGGGAGCGGCGGTGGCTGAGGCGGCGGGTGAGGCGGGTGAGGCGGCCGGGCTGGGCTGGGCCGGGCCGGGCTCGGCCTCATGTCGGGGCGTGGGGCTCTCGTTAGGGGGAGCGGGGGTGCGAGTGTGGGGCCTTGTGCGGTCCCGAGGTGGCGGCGGGGGCTGAGGCGTCGGGAGGGAGGGGGGTCGCTGGGCCTGAGGCCTGGGGTCTGGGGGGGGGGGTGAGTGAGGCCTGCGGGGCCCTGAGTTGGGGGGTCGCCGCGGCGCTGAGCGGCACCAGGCAGCGGGCTTGGAGGGTGTGGGGTGCTTTGGTTGGGTCCTCGGGGGCTGGTGCCCCTCTGAGGCGCTGGGGTGAGGGGTTGGTGTCCCTGGGGGGTGTGAGGCGCTGGGGTGAGGGGCTGGTGTCCCTCTGAGGCGCTGGAGTGAGGGGTTGGTGTCCCTGGGGGGGTGTGAGGCGCTGGGGTGAGGGGCTGGTGTCCCTCTGAGGCGCTGGGGTGAGGGGTTGGTGTCCCTGGGGGATGTGAGGGGCTGGGGTGAGGGACTGGTCCCCCTCTGAGGCCCTATGGTGAGGGGCTGGTGTCCCTCTGAGGCGCTGGGGTGAGGGGTTGGTGTCCTTGGGGGGTGTGAGGCGCTGGGGTGAGGGGCTGGTGCCCCTCTGAGGCGCTGGGGTGAGGGGCTGGGGTGAGGGGCTGGTGCCCCTCTGAGGCGCTGGGGTGAGGGGCTGGGGTGAGGGGCTGGTGCCCCTCTGAGGCGCTGGGGTGAGGTGCTGGGGTGAGGGGCTGGTGTCCCTGGGGGAGTGTGAGGGGTTGGGGAGAGGCGCTGGGGTGAGGGGCTGGTGCTCCTCTGAGGCGCTGGGGTGAGGGGCTCGTGTTCCTGGGGGGGGTGTGAGGCGCTGGGGTGAGGGGCTGGTGCCCCTCTGAGGCGCTGGGGTGAGGGACTGGTGTCCCTGGGGGGTGTGAGGAGCTGTTGTCCCTGCGGGGTTGTTTGGCGCTGGGGTGAGGGGCTTGTATCCCTCTGAGGTGCTTAGGGAAGGGGCTGCTGTCCCTGGGGGTGCTGGGCTGAAGGCCTGATGCTATAGTGAGGTGAGGGGCTGGTGGGAGCCTTCTGAGAAGGGGTGTGGGTGGCTGGGCTGGCAGAGCAGAGGTTACAAGGATTCACCTTCCACACGTGCACCTTCACTCTCCCACCCAACAGTGTGTCTGTGCCTTCTCCTCTGCACCTGATACCTTATTTCCCAGGTACCTTCAGGGGTGTTATGGTTGTCCTCTGCTTCTAAGGCATTGCCTGCCTTCTCTTGAAGCTCCCCTCTGCCAGTGCTGCCCTGTGCTGTGGTTGTACAGCTCCTGACTCCGTTTTCTGCCACTGCTTATGGGCTTGGTGGTCCCAGCTGGTCATAGAACTAGAGAATTACACATTCTATAGGTTGGAAGGGACCTTCCCAGCCCCCCCAGTCCCACCCTGCAGTGAGCAGGGACATCTGCACTAGAGCAGGGTGCTCAGAGCCCCATCCAGCCTGACCTTGGGTGTCTCCAGGGATGGGGCCTCCCCCACCTCTCTGGGCACCCTGTGCCAGTGTCCCACCACCCTCAGATGGAAGAACTTGTTCCTAAAACCCACCTTAAATCCCCCCCTTGTCCAGTTTAACCCATCCCCCTCGTCCCATCGCTCCAGGCCCTGGGGAACAGTTCTTCCCAGCTTCCTACAGGCACCTCTCAGGGACTGGAAGGGGCTGGAAGGTGCCCCCAGAGCTTCTCTCCTCCAGGCTGAGCCAGCCCAGCTCTCCCAGCCTGGCTTCCCAGCAGAGCTGCTCCAGCCCCCAGATCCTGTCTGTGCTGTCACAGCTTCCCCAAACCAGCCAGGTAACAAGGCAGACAGGTCAGGGCCAGCTTCTCTCTGCTGACAGATCACTTTACATTATTTTTTGTAGTGTTTGAGGAGTTTTTGACTGTTATTGCTCCTCTTGGCTACAGGGTGCTTGTTTATTCTGGGGTTTCAGTTGTGAAATTCAGAAGCCACATACCAGGAGAGTGATGGTTGTGCCACAGTTACCACACGGTGGAAGAGGTGGAACAAAGAAGCTGCTTTAGATGGCTGTGGAGTTAAGGCTCAAAATTGTGCTTTGTGGTATTTGGCAGGATGGAAGGTGGGAGAGAAACTCCTCAGTGTGTTGGGTAAAGAGTTGTCCTGACTGGGGGGGTAAATGCCAGGGTGAAATCTGTGTGGGAATAAGCTGTGAATACAGGCAGGAGCGAGGAGGATTCTAGAACCATGTTAGTGAGGTTTGGAATGAGCTTGGAGAGAGGAAGGTGAGAGATGGGAAGGAAAGCATGTGTCTGAGTTCCCTGGCTCTGCTTTGGAGAAGGAATTTGGGGAGGGTGCAGCTGGAGTGCTGGGTCCAGTTCTGGGCTCCTCAGCATCAGAAGGACATGGGGGTCCTGGAGCGAGTCCAGAGAAGGGCAACCAGGCTGGGGAAGGGGCTGGAGGGCAAATCCTCTGAGGAGCAGCTGGGGGTGTTGAGCCTGGAGAAGAGGAGGCTGAGGGGAGACCTTCTCCCCACCTCTCCTGCCCTGCCAGGAGGGTGCAGAGAGGTGGGCGATGGTCTCTGCAGCCAGGGGCCAGGAGATGGGACAAGGGGCAATGGGCTCAAGCTGCCCCAGGGCAGGGTCAGCTCAGCTGTGAGGGCAAAGTTCTTCCCTGGCAGAGTTGTGGGGCTGTGGCACAGGCTGCCCAGGGAGGGGGCTGAGTCCCCACCCCTGGGGGTGTTTAAAAAAGGGGAGAGAGGTACTTAGGGATGTGGATGTTTCTGCCCCAAAGAAGGGAGGGAGGGCTTTGCACAGCAATGTGCAACCAAACACCCATCTTATGGGTGGTTCTGCCCCAGAGGAGGGTGGGTGATGCCCCCATAACGTGCCCCATGCCCTGTGCAAGCTCTGCCCATGGGGCAGGGGAGCCTGGCAAGAGCACCCTAAAAATATCAGGGACACTAAGAGCTTCCTGAAGGTTTAACCAGAGTTTGATGCCTCCATGAAACAGGAATTGTTTGATGAGCTGACAGAGTTGTGGGGCTGTGGCACAGGCTGCCCAGGGAGGGGCTGAATCCCCACCCCTGGGGGTGTTTAACAGAGGGGAGATGAGGTGCTGAGAGATCTGGGGCAGTAAAGGACAGGGATGATTGGACTCCAGGAGCTTCAAGGGCTTTTCCAGCCTGGTGACTCTGTGATGTGTTCCTCCATGGGGACAGAACTGGCCTTGGCCTGGAAGATCCTTTCTGTGCACACTTCTTTTCTGGCTCTCACTCAACCAAAATGCAGCCCTACCTCACTCTACCCCTGCCCTGCTTGAGCTCCCATCCCATGTTTTCTCCCCAGTCTCCCCTCCTCACTGCAGTTTTATTTTGTTTAACTGTATTTTTTTTTTTTAACAGAAGCTATTAAATCCTTTCTCATAGGTGCTGGGGGGAAGACATGGCAGCTGTTACCCCACAGAAGAGGAGCCACAGCTCTGCCGACAGCGATGGGTACGTCACCTTCTCACAGCCATCCCTGTTCTCCTGTAGGAACAACTTAATGGCTGCATGGAGAATAAATCGGACACTTAAAACCCTTGAGAGCTTTTGATGTCAAGTGTGTGTGTAGGGCAGAAGGAATTCAGATGGTTCCAAGGCACAGGGAGCATCACTTCATGTTTATTATCTGGTGACTTAGAGTGTTGGAATAGACCAGACTGATGGGCTGAGGTTCAACCAGGCCAAGGGCAGAGTCCTGCCCATGGGACACCCCGACCCCCAGCAGCTCCAGGCTGGGGCAGAGCGGCTGGAGAGCTGCTGGGAGAAGGAGCTGGGGGTGCTGGGTGACTGCGACTGCCCAGGAGCCAGCAGGGTGCCCGGGGGGCCAGGAAGGCCAAGGGCATCGTGGCTTGTGTCAGAGCCAGCGTGGCCACAGGGCCAGGGCAGGGATTGTGCCCCTGGGCTGGGCACTGGGGAGGCTGCACCTCCAGTGCTGGGGCCAGTTGTAGCATCACAGAATCCCAGCCTGGTCTGGGTTGGGAGGGACCCCAAGGGTCCCAGAGCTCCAACCCCCTGCCACAGGCAGGGCCACCAACCTCCAGGCCTGGAGCTACACAAGGTTGCCCAGGGCCCCAGCCAACCTGGCCTTGAACACCCCCAGGGACGGGGCACCCACCCCCTCTCTGGGCAGCCCCTTCCAGCCCCTCCCCACTCTCTCTGCACAGAACTTCCCCCCAGTCTCTCCTCTCCCCCTTCCCTCCTCCAGCTTCACCCCAGCCCCCCTTTAATCCACTCCTCAGTTCTGGGCTCCTCAGCATCAGAAGGACATGGGGGTCCTGGAGCGAGTCCAGAGAAGGGCAACCAGGCTGGGGAAGGGGCTGGAGGGCAAATCCTCTGAGGAGCAGCTGAGGGAGCTGGGGGTGTTGAGCCTGGAGAAGAGGAGGCTGAGGGGAGACCTCCCTACCCAGGTGCTGAGAGATCTGGGGCAGCACAGCACAGGGATGGTTGGACTCCAGGAGCTTGAAGGGCTTTTCCAACCTGGTGACTCTCTTTCTATACTGTGCTGGGAGAAAATCTCAGGAGATTTCATCTAATCTACAGGGAAACCAAAGCTGGGGAGGATTTTCCAGCTGGAGCAAAGCACAGAGCAGGAGATGAGGAAAACCATTATGCAGCACTGAGCCTTGTGGTGTGTTACACCCACACACAGACCCTGAGAGAGTCACAAAACCCACAGGAACCTCAAACCTGATTCTTTGGGAACATCAGAAATAAAACTCCTGATGTTTGTTTTTCCTTCCTCACTTTTTCCCACGTGGAAACACTTTGCTGTGCAGAGCAGCAATGCTGAGCTCTGCTCACATTATCTGAGTTGCTTTCTAGTGTTAAAAGTGGTTCCTGTGGGCTTAAAAAATTACAGATTTACTATTTTTCCTTCCCCCAAATCTCCTGGAGAAGCCACGAGCACAAAGCTGACCTTTAAACCCCAAAGAAGAACTTGTTTCTCATTCTTTTGGAACTCTCCCAGAAGAATGGATTTTTCTCAGGCTTCTCCTGTCCTTCCCCCACTAAAATATTTCAGGGAGGGGGAAGAAACCATGAGTGAAGTTTGATTTCTGAATGAGAGGGACAAATTCCTGTGATAAAGGGTAAATAGAGCTGAGGAGACTCCTCCCTGGGTTCAGAGCCAAATCTGTTACACCCAGGAAGGTCCTTCCTATAAATGTCCTGTTGTTACATTCTCCTTTGGGGAAGGGGTGTTAGGAGGTGTCAGGTTCCCAAATAGCTGCCAGGGAGGCTCAGTGTGTTAATTTGAGAATCCCAGGGTGTGTTGGGTGGGAAGGACCCTTCCCAGCCCACCCAGTCCCACCCTGCAGTGAGCAGGGACATCTTCACTAGAGCAGGGTGCTCAGAGCCCCATCCACCCTGACCTGGGATGTCTCCAGGGATGGGGCCTCCCCCACCTCTCTGGGCACCCTGGGCCAGGGTCCCACCACCCTCAGAGGGAAGAACTTGTTCCTAAAACCCACCCTAAATCCCCCCTTGTCCAGTTTAACCCATCCCCATCGCTCCATGCCCTGGGGAACAGTTCTTCCCCAGCTTCCTACAGGCACCTCTCAGGGATGGGAAGGGGCTGGAAGGTGCCCCCAGAGCTTCTCTTCTCCAGGCTGAGCCAGCCCAGCTCTCCCAGCCTGGCTTCACAGCAGAGCTGCTCCAGTCCTTGGATCATTTTTGGGGCCTCCTAACAGGTCCCTGTCCTCCTTGTGCTGAGGGCTCCAGAGCTGGACCCAGCACCCCAGGTGGGGTCTCCCCAGAGCAGAGCAGAGGGGCAGAATCCCCTCTCTCCACCTGCTGCCCACACCCCTGGGGATGCAGCCCAGGATGGGGTTGGCCTTGTGGGCTGCAGGTGCACATTGGTGATGTCCAGCTTCTCCCCCACGAGTCCCCCCACATCCTTTCCCTCAGGGCTGCTCCCCAGCACATAGAATCCCAGCCTGGTCTGGGTTGGGAGGGACCCCAAGGGTCCCAGAGCTCCAACCCCCTGCCACAGGCAGGGCCACCAACCTCCAGGCCTGGAGCTACACAAGGTTGCCCAGGGCCCCAGCCAACCTGGCCTTGAACACCCCCAGGGATGGGGCACCCACCCCCTCTCTGGGCAGCCCCTCCCCACTCTCTTACCCCATCATCTCCTGCCCTGGATGGATAACTGGCTTGTCCCATCCCAGTTGCAGGACCCTCCCCTTGGCTTCATTGAACCTCTTGGGGTTCTCCTGGGCCCTTCACTTCTCCATCCTGCCCATGTCCCTCTGGATGACACCCCATCCCCCAGCACATAAACCTCACCACTGAAACTGGTGCAAAATGGTGCAAGACCCCCACCCCCAGCTTTATCCATCTCACATGGGGGCGTGAGGGGTGCACAGGCTTCTCCAGAGGCACAAATCAGAGTTGACACAGTGGCTTGGAAACAAACCAAACTTGGTTGTTTGGGTTTTCTTCCCTTCACTGAGCCTGAATAGCTCTAATCCTGAGCTAATCTTGAGCTAATCCTGCCAGGGCTGTTCCAGAATTGACTCTTGTTCCCAGGTACTTTCACAACTTCAGGCAAGAAAACAGATTTACTTTTAAAAACATAAACATGTGGAGAATGAGGAGACAGTCTTGGGCCTCCTGCTGTGTCTGTGTCATAGTTTGTCTTCGTTATGGGGTGGAAACAGTAGGAATTAAGTGTTATTTTAAGCAAAACAATCATTAAAAGGCTTTTGCTTGTGTATGTGATGTTTTGCTCTGTGTTGTTTTTGCAGCTCCCCCTCAGCTTTTGAGACCCCTGTGAAAAAGCTGGTGGTGGGCTTTGCTCGAGGTCCATCTCCCCTCAAGAAATCCAGAAACCACCTCTCTGCCTCTCCAATAAAAGGCTCATCCAGCTCCAGTGATGAGATGAAGGAAAATGGGGGTGTCCTGATGAAGCCAGCACTGTCCAGGAGGTTGGATATTTCCCCCCACCAAGCAGCCAATGTTCCCACAGCAGCACAGATGGAATCCTCCAGGAAATGCTCACCCAAACCAGCTTCATCCTACAAGCCCCTTGTGCCTGCAGGGTCTTTTTATGGCAAGGAGAAGCACTACCTTACCCCTCTGGAGAGGAAGCAGCTGAAGGAGAGCTGCTTTTTGGCTGAGAGGAACAGGGATGAGAACATCCCAGCTGCCAGCAGGACTGAGAAGATGAATGGGAACTTGAGGAACACAAGCTCAAAGCCAAACAAGTCTGCACCCAGCTCCAAGCATGGCAAAGCTGCCCCCAAAAAGCTTAAGAAGGCAAAGGGAGAGGTGCCAGCAGCCAAACCCAGTGTGGGGAAGGAGAATGTGAATTGCCTGATTAAAAAGAAGATGGATTCACCTTTCAGAGTCCTGAGCATGACAGTCAAACCAGCCCTGAAGCTCCAGCTGGGAGCAGCGTTCTTCTCTCCCAAGAAGAAATCCCACTCAAAAAAACCAGTTGGAGACACTAAATCTCTCCAGGATCTCCCCAAATCTCCACAAGAAAACGCCCAGCCCAGCCCACCAACAGCCCCAGAGTCTGATTCCCCTGATCCCAGCCAAGTTCTCAAGGAGGGTGGGATCTTGCCAAGGATTTCTGTGCCTCAGAAGGTGGAGAACAGGAAGAGGGAGGATTTCATGAGCTGTGACAACCAAGAGGGAGATTCAGCACCTGAAGGAAAAGTAGGAAGAAGTGGAAGCTCCTCTGGTCCTGTTGGTACCTCCAAGCCTGCAGCTGAGGGTGACAAAAGGGATGGGGTAAGTACCAGTGTCACCAAGACCTGTGGAGGTGTCTGGGTGACACACACAGAGCTCAGTGAGCAGGGTGGATGTAACACACACTCCCTTATCCAGGCACAGGGTGTTTATTTAGATTTCCCACTGGATTTTCCCTCAGAAAACTCACAGGTTTATTCACAGACTCACCAGGTTGGAAAAGGCCTTGAAGCTCCTGGAGTCCACCCATCCCTGTCCTGTGCTGCCCCAGATCTCTCAGCACCTCATCTCCCCTCTGTTAAACACCCCCAGGGGTGGGGACTCAGCCCCCTCCCTGGGCAGCCTGTGCCACAGCCCCACAACTCTGTCAGCTCATCAAACAATTCCTGTTTCATGGAGGCATCAAACTCTGGTTAAACCTTCAGGAAGCTCTTGGTGTCCCTGATATTTTTAGGGTGCTCTTAGAGGGAACTTCTCCCTGCAGGGCAGCTGAGGGGAAAGTGTTCTACAGCTTTACATAAGAATATATATAAATATATATTCTTTTTCCCATAATGAAAGGGGAAAGCTGGAAAAGATGGGTTTTGATGTCCTTTTGGGAGTGTTTTTCTTCTGTTTTAACAATGGCAGGACAAGGGGGCTGGAGTGAAGCTGGAGGAGGGAAGGGGGAGAGGAGAGACTGGGGGGAAGTTCTGTGCAGAGAGAGTGGGGAGGGGCTGGAAGGGGCTGCCCAGAAAGGGGGTGGGTGCCCCATCCCTGGGGGTGTTGAAGGCCAGGTTGGCTGGGGCCCTGGGCAACCTTGTGTAGCTCCAGGCCTGGAGGTTGGTGGCCCTGCCTGTGGCAGGGGGTTGGAGCTCTGGGACCCTTGGGGTCCCTCCCAACCCTGACCATTCTATGATCCTTTGTGGATGCCAATTAATGCTCATTGTGAAGGTCACCTGAACCTTCTGTAGCTGCTGAGAATTTAACCAGAGGTTTGACTTTTTGCCCTAAATCTCTTTTAATTTACAGGATGTTGATGAACTTGGCTCCTCAGCACCCTGTGAGCCCGATGACAGCGCTGTCCTTCCCTGCCCATCTCCTCCCAAGGAGAATAAACGAGGTGAGTTGGGCTGTAGGTATCTTGGCCTCTGGGTGTGAAGAGACTTTGAAGCTCTCTTGCTTGTCCCCAGCAGGATCAGCTCTGCTGAGTCGCTGTGTTATCCCATAATTTAGTGTTCCAGTAAGCAGGACAGGAACGATGGAGATTGGGCTGTCTCCCTGGTTTAAGTGTTAAGCAGTTTGTAAGCTGGATTTATCCCAATGTCTCACCTGTTCTTCCCACTTTGGCTTACTACATGGAATCGTGAATCCTCAGGGTTGGAGGGAGCTCTGGAGATCCCCCAGTGCCCCCCCCAGAGCAGGGTCCCCTCGAGCAGGCTGCACAGGACAGCGCCCAGGGTCAGGGGGTTGGGATGGCTCCAGAGATGGGGGGAGACTCCCCAAGCTCTCTGGGCAGCCTGGCTCAGGGCTCTGCCACCCTCCCAGCACAGAAGCTCCTCCTCAGGCTCAGGGGGAACTTCCTCTGCTCCAGCCTGTGCCCACGGCCCCTTGTCCTGTCCCTGGGCCCCCCTGAACACAGGCTGACCCCTCCTCCTGAGCCCAGCCCTCAGGGGTTGCTCAGCACTGAGCAGATCCCCCTCAGGCTTCTCTTCTCCGGGCTGAGCAGCCCCGAGTCCCTCAGCCTCTCTGTGCCAGAGAGATGTTGTGGTGCCCTCAGCATCCCCACAGCCCTTTGCTGGCCCCTCTCCAGGAGCTCCCTGTCCCTCCTGCCCCGGGGAGCCCAGCCCCACACACGCTGCTCCCCAGGAGCCTCCCCAGGGCAGAGCAGAGCAGAGCAGAGGGGCAGGAGAACCCCCTGACCTGCTGCCCACACTTCTCCTCATCCCCCCAGGGTGCTGTTGGCTCTCTTGGCCCGAGGGCAGGGTGCTGGGTATGCTCAGCCCAGTGTCCCCCAGCACTCCCAGGGCTCTTCCCACATCAACCCTCAGTAAGATTTAGGGAATTGTTGTATTTAAAACCCATTATTGTGGGGTTTTTCCCCATTTGGACCATACCTTGATTCTTTCAGGTTTGGGTTTTTTATCTTGACTTTATTATTTCTTAATCTTGACTTTTTTATCTTGATTTTTTTATAATCTTGATTTTTATAATCTTCATTTTTTTATAATATTGATATTTAATACTGATTTTATAATCTTATTTTTATCTTGGTTTTAAAATTTTTACATACTGATTTTTAGTAATATTTATTTTTGTCTTGATTTTTATCTTGATTTTTATTATATTGATTTTTATCTTGATTTATAATACTGATATTTTATAATATTGATTTTTATAATCTTATTTTTATCTTGTTTTTAAAAATATTGATAATATTTATTTTTAATATCAATTTTTATAATATGGATTTTTATCTTGATTTTTTTATCTTGAGTCTTTATCTTTTTAAAATATTTATTTTCACAATCTTGATTTTTATCTTGATCTTTTAATCTTGATTTTTATCTTGATTTATAATATGGATATTTTGTAATATTGATTTTTATAATCTTATTATTATCTTGATTTTTAAAATATTGATAATGTTTTTACCTTTATTTTTAATATATGTATTTTTATAGTATTGATTTTTTAACTTGACTTTTAAGCTTCATTTTAGATTGATTTTTAATATTGTTTTTAATATTGATTTTTAGAATATTGATTTTAATCTTGATTTTATAATCTTGATTTTATATTGATTCATAATATTGATTTTTTATAATATTGATTTTTATAACATTGTTTTTTCTTGATTTTTATAATATTTTATCTTGATTTTTTAATAATCTTGATTTTTTTATCCTGATTTTTTAATCTTGATTTTAGATTGATTTTTAATATTGTTTTAAATATTGGTTTTTAGAATATTGATTTTTTATCTTGATTTTTATAATCTTGAATATTTTCTTGATTTATAATACTGATTTTTAATAATACTGATTTTTTATAATATTTATTTTTATAATATTGTTTCTTCTTGATTTTTATGATATTTTTATTTTGATTTTTTAAATCTTGATTTTTTATAATATTGTTTTTTTATAATCTTGATTTTTAATCTTGATTTTTTATAATCGTGATTTTTTTATCTTGATTTTTTAAATAATCTTGATTTTTATATATATATATATTTTAAATAAATATAATCTTGCTTTTTAGGTATCTATCTGACTCCTCCATTCACTTTCTCCAGACCCAGTTGTGTCCCTTCAGGCACCATCCTCCCAACCTGCTTTCCATCTGCGCCTCCCCAGCGCTAATTAGCAGGGAGTAATTAATCTGTCTCACATAGGATGCAGACACTTCCACAGCAACGTGGCCAGTAACCAGGAAGGGTTGAGCCCCCCCCCTCATTTAGCTTCAGCTTTAGTGGCTCCCCTTACCCTTCATCTGTCTGTCTGTCTGTCTGGGCAGGGAATTATTATCAATAATTATCTGAACTATAGATTCCTCCTGCCCCCTTTCCTCACGGCTGCTTCACAGAGACTGTATTTCCCTCCTCATTCAGGGGTGTTCTCAGCACTTATATATATATATAACATATCTAACAAGTGTCTTGTTAAACGGGCTGAGGTTCAGCCAGGCCAAGGGCAGAGTCCTGCCCGTGGGACACCCCGACCCCCAGCAGCTCCAGGCTGGGGCAGAGCGGCTGGAGAGCTGCTGGGGAGAAGGAGCTGGGGGTGCTGGGTGACTGGGACTGCCCAGGAGCCAGCAGGGTGCCCGGGGGGCCAGGAAGGCCAAGGGCATCGTGGCTTGTGTCAGAGCCAGCGTGGCCACAGGGCCAGGGCAGGGATTGTGCCCCTGGGCTGGGCACTGGGGAGGCTGCACCTCCAGTGCTGGGGCCAGTTCTGGGCTCCTCAGCATCAGAAGGACATTGGGGTCCTGGAGCGAGTCCAGAGAAGGGCAACCAGGCTGGGGAAGGGGCTGGAGGGCAAATCCTCTGAGGAGCAGCTGAGGGAGCTGGGGGTGTTGAGCCTGGAGAAGAGGAGGCTGAGGGGAGACCTTCTCCCCACCTCCCCTGCCCTGCCAGGAGGGTGCAGAGAGGTGGGCGAGGGTCTCTGCAGCCAGGGGCCAGGAGATGGGACAAGGGGCAATGGGCTCAAGCTGCCCCAGGGCAGGGTCAGCTCAGCTGGGAGGGCAAAGTTCTTCCCTGGCAGAGTTGTGGGGCTGTGGCACAGGCTGCCCAGGGAGGGGCTGAGTCCCCACCCCTGGGGGTGTTTAACAGAGGGGAGATGAGGTGCTGAGGGATCTGGTTTAACATAGGATGGGATTGGTTGGACTTGATGATCTTCAAAGGCCTTTTCCAACCTTTTGATTCTATGAAGAACTTCTTCCCAGTGAGGGTGAGGGAGCCCTGGGACAGGCTGCCCAGGGGGTGTGGAGTCTCCTTCTCTGGAGAGATTCCAGCCCTGTCCTAGGGACCCTGCTTTGGCAGGGGGTGGGACCCCATGGGCTCTGGGGGGCCCTTCCAACCCCCACAGCTCTGTGACTCTGATAATTTTACATTCTTTTTCCCCAAACAAGCATTAATAAACCCAAAGCACCTTGCTTGGGTGTTATTTTATTCAGGCAAAACAAGGTGTTGGCCTCCACCTGCTGTCTCACCTCCCAAGCATGCAGCACCCTGGGCCCATCTGTGTGTTTGCACAAGCTGAGATCATCTTATTTCATCCCCATTTCCTGGTTTCTCTGTTTCTCCCTTTAAAGCCAGACAGTGTTTGGTGTCCAGCCTCAGCTTTTCCCCTCCTTTCTCTTCCCAGTGCAACTCCTTGAGTTTCCAGTAAGAGGCAAAGCAAATCTAATCATGATTTACCCATGTTTGTCTCTCACTCTGCTTTATTTTCCTGGCACATCTGGTCTTCATCTGTTCCTCCAAGAACTTGCCAGCCCTCCTCAGCTCCCCCCCTCCCTTCCTTTAGTCTTGCTTCACATGGGAACTTATTTATCCACTTCTGGAATGTGATGAAATCTCTTTTCTTGAAGGTCACTCCTTGTCCTGAGGGGTGGCTCTGTGCTGCCAGCCCCTTGGCTTGCTTCCTGCTGCCTCCAGCTCTGTCCAAAATGTTCCTCTTGTTGTCTTGATTCAATGAAAATCCAGCCTCCTCCACCTGTTTATAAAGGAATCACAGAGTCACAAGGTTGGAAAAGACCTTTGAAGATCATCAAGTCGAACCAATCCCATCCTGAGCTAAACCACATCCCTAAGATCATCCAGCATGATTTCCCAGCTGGGGAACTGTCCTGGCCCCTCTAATACCCCACATTTCTAGGAAGGAAGCTGTAAGCTTTTTCTTCTTCATTAGTGTCATCTTCATGACTCCTCCTGATCTTTTCCACCAGTGGTGGGAACAAGAGACTTCTTTTAGTGTGTCCTGGTGAACTGGTCCAGCTTTGTGGGGTGGTTTTTTCTGGAGGCTGCTCTTCTGTGCTGTAATTCCTACAAGTTCTGTTTGTCAGCATGGTTAAAAGAGAGGAGCAGAAAGCAGCTTAGGACCTAAACTTCCTGAACTCAGGGGAAGATACGTTGCTGTATCTGCTGGAGACCCTCAGGGGTCACTGCTGGGACCTGTTCTAATCCATAGCACAGAGTCACAGGGCTGGAAAAGCCCTTCAAGCTCCTGGAGTCCAACCATCCCTGTCCTGTGCTGCCCCAGATCTCTCAGCACCTCATCTCCCCCTTTTTTAAACACCCCCAGGGGTGGGGACTCAGCCCCCTCCCTGGGCAGCCTGTGCCACAGCCCCACAACTCTGCCAGGGAAGAACTTTGCCCTCCCAGCTGAGCTGACCCTGCCCTGGGGCAGCTTGAGCCCATTGCCCCTTGTCCCATCTCCTGGCCCCTGGCTGCAGAGACCCTCGCCCACCTCTCTGCACCCTCCTGGCAGGGCAGGGGAGGTGGGGAGAAGGTCTCCCCTCAGCCTCCTCTTCTCCAGGCTCAACACCCCCAGCTCCCTCAGCTGCTCCTCAGAGGATTTGCCCTCCAGCCCCTTCCCCAGCCTGGTTGCCCTTCTCTGGACTCGCTCCAGGACCCCCATGTCCTTCTGATGCTGAGGAGCCCAGAACTGGACCCAGCACTCGAGGTGCAGCCTCCCCAGTGCCCAGCCCAGGGGCACAATCCCTGCCCTGGCCCTGTGGCCACGCTGGCTCTGACACAAGCCACGATGCCCTTGGCCTTCCTGGCCCCCCGGGCACCCTGCTGGCTCCTGGGCAGTCAGTGACCTGATTTTCATTGATGATCTGGGTGAGGGAATGGGGTGCACAGCCAGCAGGTTTGCTGAGGACACAGAACTGGCAGGGGTGGCTGACACCCCAGAGGGTTGGTGCTGCCATCCAGCGAGGCTCAGACAGGCTGGAGAGCTGGGAAGGGATAAGTTTATTGAGGTTTAACAAGGGCAAGTGCAGGGTCTGGCTTCTGGGGAAGAACAACCCCAGGGACCAGTAGAGGTTGGGGTCTGGGCTGTTGGGGAGCAGCATAGGTGAGAGGGACCTGGGGGTCCTGAAGATGACCATGACCAGCAATGTGCCCTCATGGCAAGAAGGCCAGTGGCATCCTGGGGGGTATTAGAAGGGGGGTGGTTAGTAGGACAGGAGAGGTCCTTCTCCCCCTCTGCTCTGCCCTGGTGAGACCCCACCTGGAATATTGTGCCCAGTTCTGGCCCCTCAGCTCCAGAAGGACACGGAACTCCTTGGAAGAGCCCAGCACAGGGACACCAAGGTGATGGAGGGAGTGGAACCCCTTCCTTGTGAGGAGAGGCTGAGGGAGCTGGGGCTCTTCAGCCTGGAGAAGAGGAGACTGAGGGGTGACCTCATCACTGTCTATCAATATGTGCAGGGTGAGAGTCAGGAGGCTGGAGCCAGGCTCTGCTCAGGGGTGGCAGCGACAGGACAAGGGGCAGCGGGTGCAGCTGGAGCAGAGGAAGCTCCATGGGAATGTCAGGAGGAACTTTGTCCCTGTGAGGGTGACAGAGCCCTGGGCCAGGTTGCCCAGAGAGGCTGGGGAGTCTCCTTCTCTGGAGACATTCCAACCCCCTGATCCTGGATGTGTTCCTGTGGGATTTAGTCTGGGTGCTCCTGCTCTGGCGGGGGGGTGGACTAGATCTTTCCAGGTCCCTTCCAGCTCCTGAACATGATTTTCTTGGGTTGATTTACCAAAATCTTTGCTAAATTACCCTAAAACCTGTTGCTTGTGTGCTGTGCCCTGGGCTGAGCCTGGTGCTTCCAGCTTCTCCAGGGTGAAGCAGCTGTAACTTCGAGCTGTCTCAGCCAAAACAGTGGAAAACAGAGGAGCCTCTGCTCAATTAACAGCAATAACTCAAACCAGAGGAGCCTTTCCTTGATGAACACTTAATTAAGACTCCTGCAGCAGCAATTCCTGCTTCATCCTTCCACTGGGAGAGGGGAAAGCACCAGGGAGCCTCATCAGGCTCGTTTAAGTGGATTGATTGTAATTAAGGCTCGGGGATGTAACCTCTTAATCCTGCAACTCATTACTCTCCTCTGTAGAATTGAATTCCACTGTTGTGGGTCATTTTGAAGTTCCACTGATGTTGGAATTTCTCTTTCCATCTATCAGGTTGTTCTGCAACTAAAAAGCACCCGAAATCCCAGTAATTCCACTTGTTTTTCCTTCCAGCATCTCCTCCAAGTGCTGATGTCTACCCCATCTTCAGTGCACCCCCTGCCAGCAAGAAGAGGTAGGCTGATCTCTGCTAAGAGCCATCACAAGTGTCACAACAGCACAATCAATAATACAGTTCTTTTAAAAATTACACCAATTCTTAATGAAATTGGTATAGTTGGAGATTTCTCCCTGGCTTTGTAAGGGTTGAGAGTCTGAGGGTGGGGTTTTTGGGTTGGTTTGGGTGGGTTTTGGGGTTTTTTTTTGTGGTTTTCTTAAGATGAAGGATTCAATTTGTGTCATTTTAGGGGGATTCTCACCCTTGGATAAGGAAAAAAATGCTTGATTCCTGGGGGGGGCACATGGTGGTGATATGGGGCACGTGGTTATGGTGGAGGTGGGGCACTTGGTTATGGTGTAGTTGGGACACTTGGTTGTGATATGGGGCACTTGGTTATGGTGTAGGTGGGACACTTGGTTATGTGTAGGTGGGACACTTGGTTATGGTGTAGGTGGGACACTTGGTTGTGATATGGGGCACGTGGTTATGGTGTAGGTAGGGCACTTGGTTATGGTGTAGTTGGGACACTTGGTTGTGATATGGGGCACTTGGTTATGGGGTAGGTGGGGCACTTGGTTGTGACGTGGGGCACATGGTTATGATGTATGGAGGACAACTGGTTGTGATGTGGGGCTCGTGGTTGTGATGTGGGACGTGTTTATGGTGTAGGAAGGACACTTGGTTATGATGTGGGGCACTTGGTTGTGGTGTAGGTGGGGCACTTGGTTGTGACGTGGGGCACATGGTTATGATGTAGAGAGGACACTTTGTGAGGTGGGGCTTGTGGTTGTGATGTGGGGCACATGGTTATGGTGTAGGTAGGGCACTTGGTTGTGACATAGGGCTCGTGGTTGTGATGTGGGGCACATGGTTATGGAGTAGGGGACTTGGTTATGATGTGGGGCACATGCTTATAGTGTAGGTAGGGCACAAGGTTGTGATGTGGGGCACATGGTTGTGAGGTGGGGCTTGTGGTTGTGATGTAGGATACTTGGTTATGATGTGGGGCACGTGGTTGTGAGGTGGGGCATGTGGTTGTGGTGTAGGATTCTTGGTTATGGTGTAGGTGGGGCACTTGGTTATGGTGTAGGTAGGACACTTGGTTGTGATGTGGGGCACTTGGTTATGGTGTAGGTAGGGCACTGGGTTATGATGTGGGACACTTGGTTATGGGGTAGGTGGGGCATTTGGTTATGGGGTAGGTGGGACACTGGGTTGTGACGTGGGGCACATGGTTATGAGTAGAGAGGACACTTAGTTCTGAGGTGGGGCTCGTGGTTGTGATGTGGGGCACATGGTTATTGAGTAGGGGACTTGGTTATGATGTGGGGCCCGTAGTTATGATGTATGTGGGGCTCGTGGTTGTGATGTGGGGCACGTGGTTATGGTGTAGGTGGGACACTTGGTTGTGATGTGGGGCACGTGGTTACGGTGTAGGTAGGGCACTTGGTTGTGACATGGGGCTCGTGGTTGTGATGTGGGGCACATGGTTAGGGTGTAGGACACTTGGTTATGATGTGGGGCACATGGTTAGGGTGTAGGTAGGGCAATTGGTTGTGACGTGGGGCACTTGGTTGTGATGTAGGATACTTGGTTATGATGTGGGGCACCTAGTTATGATGTATGTGGGGCTCGTGGTTGTGATGTGGGGCACGTGGTTATGGTGTAGAAGACTTGGTTGTGACATGGGGCTCGTGGTTGTGATGTGGGGCACATGGTTATCATGTAGGACACATGGTTATCATGTGGGACACCATCATGACACCAAGCTGGGTGGTGTGGTTGGCACAGTGGAAGGAGAGGAGCCATCCAGAGGGATCTTGAGAGGCTGGAAAGGTGGCTCTGGGTGAACCTGATGAGGTTCAACACTGCAAAGTGTTGGGTGTTGCACTTAGGCTGAGGGATCCCAGACATATTTACAGCCTGGGAGAGGAGCTCCTGGAGAGCAGCCCTGCTGAGAAGGACCTGGGTGTCATGGGGGATGAGAAACTCCCCCTGAGCCAGCAGTGTGCTCTTGGAGAAGAGTCTGGAGAAGAGGAGGCTCAGGGGAGACCTTCTTGCTCTCTCCAGCTGCCTGGCAGGAGGCTGTGGGGAGCTGGGCTCAGCCTCTTCTCACAGATACCCAGCGACAGGAGGAGAGGGAATGGCTGGGAGTTGTGCCAGGGGAGGGTCAGGTTAGAAATGAGGAGACATTTCTTCTCCCAGAGAGCAGTTGGGTGTTGGAAGGGGCTGCCCAGGGAGGTGCTGGAGTCACCATCCCTTGGGGTGTCCAAGGAGAGGTTGGATGAGGCACTCAGGGACATGGTTAGGAAGTGATAGAGGTGGCAGGGGGCTGGATGGACTGGATGATCTTGGAGCTCTTTCCCAACCTCAGTGACTCTGTGATTCTACCTGATGTCTGTGCTTATTCCTTCCATTAATCTGCTGCTGTGTGCAGAGACCTCAACCCAAAAGGACTTGTCTTCCTACCCAGAACCAGAGCATCCCCTCCCACACCAACTCCTCTCTGTGTTAACACCCAGAGCACCCTGAGCCAACTCTCCTATCAACATTAAACCCCCCACTTCAAATTCCTCTTAAAAAGACCCAAAATAACCCCTCCAAGCCACATGATGTTGCTGTAACCCCCTGCCACCCAAGTGTTGAAAGGCAGATCCCACTGCAGAGTTTACTCTCCTCCCTCCTGTGGCTTTCCAAAACACCTTCTGTGGTGCCAGGGGAACCCCCTGGAGTCTGAGGAGATCCTGGTGGTGGTGATGAACTGAAAGTCAGCCTTGCATTTGCAGTGGTCTCCTGGGGAGCTGGTGAGGATGAGCTTTTCCTGTGTGGAATCTCTGCTTTGAGAACTCTCCCTTGTATCCAAAAGTAGGAAGTTGGGTGGTGTGGCTCCTCATGAGTTCCATGTTTAAGGTTTGCTGTGTGATAGAGGGACTGCCTGGCTTTAGGGTTGCCACCCTGACCCTAAAGGGAGGCTGGGGAAGCTGCCTCTAAGGATCACAGACTCACAGGGGTTGGGAGGGCCCCCCAGAGCCCATGGGGTCCCACCCCCTGCCAAAGCAGGGTCCCTAGGACAGGGCTGGAATCTCTCCAGAGAAGGAGACTCCACACCCCCTGGGCAGCCTGTCCCAGGGCTCCCTCACCCTCACTGGGAAGAAGTTCTGCCCCACATTGGGGGGAACTCCCTGTGCTCCAACTTGAGCCCATCACCCCTTGTCCTGTCCCCACAGACACTGAGCAGAGGCTGCCCATGTCCCCTGGGTGCCACCCTTCAGCTATTGATCCCCA
This sequence comes from Porphyrio hochstetteri, assembly GCA_020800305.1. Classification (NCBI taxonomy): domain Eukaryota; kingdom Metazoa; phylum Chordata; class Aves; order Gruiformes; family Rallidae; genus Porphyrio; species Porphyrio hochstetteri. Next base: position 126,154,016 of record CM036907.1, on the reverse strand, counting down.
TTGATCAGATCCCCTCTCAGGCTCTTCTCTCCAGGCTGAACAGCCCCAGCTCCCTCAGCCTTTCCTCCCAGGGGAGATGCTCCAGGCCCTTCAGCATCTCTGGAGCCTCCTCTGGACTCTCTCCAGGAGATCCCTGGCTGTTTGATCCCAGGGAGCCCAGACCTGGACACAATACTCCAGCTGGGGCCTGACCAGGGCAGGATACACTTCCCTGTCACCAGCACTCACGTTGTAACCCTTCAGTCATCTAACACTTCCATGTCTGGCTCCAAATCTGAAAAGCTTTGTCAGGTGATAGTCCTGGCAGCCTGGTGATGTTCCTGCTGAGTGGAGAAAGGGAAACAAGGAGGATCTGGGGAGCTACAGCCTGGTCAGTGTCACCTCTGTGCCCAGCCAGATCCTGGAGCAGATCCTCTTGGGAACCAAGCTCAGGGACATGGAGAAGGAGGAGGTGACTGGTGGCAGCCAGCGTGGCTCCACTAAGGGCAAACAGTGCCTGAGGGGTTGGGTGGGCACCTACAGTGGGGTTACAGCCTTGGTGGGTGAGGGAGGAGTGAGGGGTGTCACCTACCTGGGCTCCTGCAGAGCAGGACAGGGTGGAGAGACGTGGATGTGAGGGATGGACCGTGGGGTGGGCAAGGAATTGGCTGGATCCCAGAGGAGACCAGTGAGGAGAGGAGTTCCTCAGGGATGGAGAGGGGCTGGGGGACAGAAATCCTTCCTGGGGAGGGGGGAGGCCCTGGCACAGGGTGCCCAGAGAAGCTGGGGCTGCCCCTGGATCCCTGGCAGGGCTCAAGGCCGGGTTGGATGGGGCTGGGGGCACCCTGGGATGGGATGGGGTGTCCCTACTCATAGCAGGGGGGCACTGGGGGGGCTGAGGGCCCTCCCCACCCTCACCAGGCTGTTCCTTAGTGGCTTTATGGTTACAGATGTGGGACTGTTTAGGTAGATTTTGGTCTCTTTGGCTTCTTGGATCCCTGTCAGACCGGGGTGTGTGATTTCTGGAGCCACACAGCTCACTGCTGAACCCCCTGAGCCCCTCCAGCAGCCTTTTGGGTGTCTAGTCCCCAGTAAGCACCAGTTTAACGTGGGAGCTGCTGGACTGGGGCACCACTTTCTTCACCTGCAGTTTCTGTGCTTCTCAGCTGTTGGGTATGCCTTTGTTCTGGGAGCTGCTGAACTTCCAATATCCTGGAAAGGGGCTGGCTTAATCAAGACTTAATTAACTTCTGATGCAACTGTGGCTCTTCCTAGAGCCCCTCTCCTTCCCTCCATCCCCCAGAGGAGCTGGCATGAGTGCCAGGACAAGCTTTGCTGTCCCCTGGCTCAGTTTAGGGTGTTCAGTAACACAAGTCCTTACCCTGCCCTGCTGCCTGATGTGTAATTTTAACCTTTTTCCCTGCACTGACTCATTTTCCTCTCTCTCCCAAATGATGTGTCAGGACTCAGGCTCTGGTGGATGAACTGACCTCAGCACTGGGCTCCAGCCCCCCTGCAAAGACACCCCTCACCTCCCAGAGAAGCAAAAGGACAAGAGAGCTCTGCAAGCGCTCCAGGGACCAGATGATCATTGTAAGGGTCCCCTCAGGGGGTGTGGGATCCTTCTGGGTGGTTTGGTGATGAGGAATCACAGAGTCACAGAGTCACAGGGGTTGGAAGGAACCCCCAGAGCCCATGGGGTCCCACCCCCTGCCAAAGCAGGGTCCCTAGGACAGGGCTGGAATCTCTCCAGAGAAGGAGACTCCACACCCCCTGGGCAGCCTGTCCCAGGGCTCCCTCACCCTCACTGGGAAGAAGTTCTGCCCCACATTGGGGAGGAACTCCCTGTGCTCCAGCTTGAGCCCATCGCCCCTTGTCCTGTCCCCACAGACACTGAGCAGAGGCTGCCCATGTCCCCTGGGTGCCACCCCTCAGCTATTGATCCCCATTGATCAGATCCCCTCTCAGGCTCTTCTCTCCAGGCTGAACAGCCCCAGCTCCCTCAGCCTTTCCTCCCAGGGGAGATGCTCCAGGCCCTTCAGCATCTCTGGAGCCTCCTCTGGACTCTTTCCAGGAGATCCCTGGCTGTTTGATCCCAGGGAGCCCAGGAAACAAGAAATCTGCCTTGTGGATGAGCATTAAGGAGATTTAATGGCCTCAAGCTGGAGCACAGGGAGTTCCCCCCCAATGTGGGGCAGAACTTCTTCCCAGTGAGGGTGAGGGAGCCCTGGGACAGGCTGCCCAGGGGGTGTGGAGTCTCCTTCTCTGGAGAGATTCCAGCCCTGTCCTAGGGACCCTGCTTTGGCAGGGGGTGGGACCCCATGGGCTCTGGGGGGCCCTTCCAACCCCTGTGATTTCCTCATGTGTCAGCCTCAAACCAACCACGCTGTGCCCAACCATGACAGGGCAGCACTAGACTTGGAGAGTGCAGTAGCTGGGAAACAGGTTGTTGTGGTTTCCCTGGGATTAACACTTTGTTACCTCTTAGAATCCAAAAGAGATTTAGTGATCACAGGATTTTAAAAGCAAAACAAAAATAGCCCAAGCCAAGGGGAACTCAGCCAGGCCTGTATGGATGCTCTAGGGTAACTTCCCTTTCCCACAGCTTCTTCAAAACAGTGTGGCCAGTAGGGCTGGGGAGAGGATTGTGCCCCTGGGCTGGGCACTGGGCAGGCTGCACCTCCAGTGCTGGGTCCAGTTCTGGGCTCCTCAGCATCAGAAGGACATGGGGGTCCTGGAGCGAGTCCAGAGAAGGGCAACCAGGCTGGGGAAGGGGTTAAGGTTCCTTCTGTCCTAGGGCCCCTGCTTTGGCAGGGGAGTAGAACCAGATCATCCCTGAAGGTCCCTTCCAACCCCTAGAGCTCTGTGATTCTGTTGTTTCTCCCCAGGATGCTGGTCAGAAACATTTTGGGGCTGTAATTTGCAAATCCTGTGGCATGATCTACACAGCTGCCAGCCCAGAGGATGAAGCTCAGCACATCCAGCACCACCAGGGGTTCCTTGAGGCTCTCAGATACGTGGTAAGGCCACAGCTCTGCTCACAGCTCTGCTGCAGGACATGGGGAAGGGGTGTGTGACATCCAGCTGTGGAGAACAGCTGCCTGCAGGTGTTCTGTCATCCAGAGGGGAGGCTGAAAGGGTTGAGTGGGGCAGCTGCAGCAAGCACCTTCCTCAGGTTGAGAAGTGGGACTTGACTTCAGGTCCTGAAAGCTGAAGTGGTTCAGATGGCACCTGCATCTGCTGGAGGCTCCATGGAATTGCTTCCTCTCTCTGGTGCTAGGCAACCCCTCTCTGTCATGCTAGACCCCCTGTCTGGTGCTGAACCCCCTCTCTGGTGCTGGACCCCCTCTCTGTCATGCTAGACCCCCTCTCTGGTGCTGAACCCCTTCTCTGTCATGCAGGGCCCCCCTTCTCTGTCGTGCTGGACCCCCTCTCTGGTGCTGGACCCCCTCTCTGGTGCTGGACCCCCTCTCTGTCATGCTGGACCCCCTCTCCATCGTGCTAGACCCCCCCTCTGTTGTGCTAGACTCTTCCCCTCATGCTAGACCCCCTCTCCCTCCCCTGCTAAACTCCCTCTCTCCCCTCCCAGACCCCCTCTCTCTCCCCTCCCAGACCCCCTCTCTCTCCCCTGCTAGACCCCCTCTCCCTCCTTCTAGAACCCCTCTCTCCCCTGCCAGACCCCCTCTCTCCCCCCTGCTAGACCCCCTCTCTCCCCCCTGCTACACCCTCTCTCCCTCCCCTGCTAGACCCCCTTTCTCTCCCCTGCCAGACCCCCTCTCTCTCCACTGCCAGACCCCCTCTCCCTCCCCTTCTAGACCCCCTCTCCCTCCCCTTCTAGACCCCCTCTCCCTCCCCTGCTAGACCCCCTCTGCCTCCCCTGCTAGACCCCCTCTCCCTCCCCTGCTAGACCCCCTCTCCCTCCCCTTCTAGACCCCCTCTCCCTCCCCTGCTAGACCCCCTCTGCCTCCCCTGCTAGACCCCCTCTGCCTCCCCTGCTAGACCCCCTCTGCCTCCCCTGCTAGACCCCCTCTGCCTCCCCTGCTAGACCCCCTCTCCTTCCCCTGCTAGACCCCCTCTCCTTCCCCTGCTAGACCCCCTCTCCTTCCCCTGCTAGACCCCCTCTCCTTCCCCTGCTAGACCCCCTCTCCTTCCCCTGCTAGGCCCCCTCTCCTTCCCCTGCTAGACCCCCTCTCCTTCCCCTGCTAGACCCCCTCTCCTTCCCCTGCTAGACCCCCTCTGCCTCCCCTGCTAGACCCCCTCTCCCTCCCCTGCTAGACCACCCCTCTCCATCCTTCTAGAACCCCTCTCTCCCCTGCCAGACCCCCCTCCCTCCCCTGCTAGACCCCCTCTCTCCCCCCTGCTAGACCCCCTCTCTCCCCCCTGCTAGACCCCCTCTCTTTCCCCTGCCAGACCCTCTCTCTCCCCACTGCCAGACCCCCTCTCTCTCCCCTGCCAGACCCCCTCTCTCTCCCCTGCCAGACCCCCTCTCTCTCCCCTGCCAGACCCCCTCTCTCTCCCCACTGCCAGACCCCCTCTCTCTCCCCTGCCAGACCCCCTCTCTCTCCCCTGCCAGACCCCCTCTCTCCCCACTGCCAGACCCCCTCTCTCCCCACTGCCAGACCCCCTCTCTCCCCACTGCTAGACCCCCTTTCCCCTGCTAGACCCCCTCTCCCCTGCCAGACCCCCTCTCCCCTGCCTGACTAGTTTGCACACTGTGGGGTGTTGTTTTGCCCCTCTGGCAGGGTTGGAAGAAGGAACGGGTTGTGGCAGAGTTCTGGGATGGGAAAATCGTCTTGATTCTTCCAACTGACCCCAAGTATGCTGTCAAGAAGGTACCTGTGTGTGTCTGTGTGTGCTGTTAGGGCCTGGTCTTGTGTCAGCACAGACTTATTTTGGGGAACAAGCCCTCTTTCTGAGAGGTTTGGTGCTGGAGTCAGGTCAGCAGGGACAGGGAGGGGATTGTCCCTCTCTGCTCTGCCCTCCCCAGCTGGAGTCCTGTGTCCAGAGCTGGGGCCCAACACAAGGAAGATGTGGGGCTGTTGGAGAGGGGTCAGAGGAGCCACGGAGATGCTCAGGGGGCTGGAGCAGCTCCCCATGGAGAGAGGCTGAGGGAGCTGGGCTGGGTCAGCCTGGAGCAGAGAAGGCTGTGGGGGGACCTCATTGCAGCCTCCCCGTCCCTGAAGGGAGCAGAGGAACAGGAGGGGAATGGGCTTGTGAAAGGGCAGAGACTGGCAGGACAAGGGGGCTGGAGTGAAGCTGGAGGAGGGAAGGGGGAGAGGAGAGACTGGGGGGAAGTTCTGTGCAGAGAGAGTGGGGAGGGGCTGGAAGGGGCTGCCCAGAGAGGGGGTGGGTGCCCCATCCCTGGGGGTGTTCAAGGCCAGGTTGGCTGGGGCCCTGGGCAACCTTGTGTAGCTCCAGGCCTGGAGGTTGGTGGCCCTGCCTGTGGCAGGGGTTTGGAGCTCTGGGACCCTTGGGGACCCTCCCAGCCCAGCCCAGTCTGGGATTCTATGAGGGGGGAGACATGAGGGGTGGGTGCCCCATCCCTGGGGGTGTTCAAGGCCAGGTTGGCTGGGGCCCTGGGCAACCTTGTGTAGCTCCAGGCCTGGAGGTTGGTGGCCCTGCCTGTGGCAGGGGGTTGGAGCTCTGTGATCCTTGGGGTCCCTCCCAGCCCAGCCCAGTCTGGGATTCCATGGTAACACACGTGTCTCTTCCTCACCCCCCTCTCTGGTTTTCTCTTTTCAGGCAGAAGATGTGCAGGAAATCGTGGACAATGAACTGGGATTTAAACAAGTTCCCCTGAGCTGCCCAGCCAAGACTAAGATCTATTTCTTTGTGTCCAATGAGAAGATGATTGTTGGCTGCTTAGTGGCTGAGTCAATTAAGAAGGTAAGTGTTATTAATTGCAGGAGAATAATGGAGCCTGTCTGTAGGAAATCCTGGCTCTGGATGGGGTGGGGAAGAAAACTAAGGAGATAAAGACATGAAAAACCCACCAATAATTTATAAAACAGGGAAACTGAGGCAGGGCTTGTGCTGTTCTCAGCTGGGCAGGGGGTAGTTGAGTTTGCTGGCTGGTACTGCAGCATGTGTCCATCTGACACTGGTGTGGGAGCTGGTTTATGCTGAGAGGCAGCAGAAGCCAAGGCTGGGAGCTCTGCATCACAGCATCACAAGGTTTGAAAAGACCTTTGAAGATCCTGAAGTCCAACCAATCCCATCCTAAACTAAACCAGATCCCTCAGCACCTCATCTCCCCCTTTTTAAACACCTCCAGGGGTGGGGACTCAGCCCCTCCCTGGGCAGCCTGTGCCACAGCCCCACAACTCTGCCAGGGAAGAACTTTGCCCTCCCAGCTGAGCTGACCCTGCCCTGGGGCAGCTTGAGCCCATTGCCCCTTGTCCCATCTCCTGGCCCCTGGCTGCAGAGACCCTCGCCCACCTCTCTGCACCCTCCTGGCAGGGCAGGGGAGGTGGGGAGAAGGTCTCCCCTCAGCCTCCTCTTCTCCAGGCTCAACACCCCCAGCTCCCTCAGCTGCTCCTCAGAGGATTTGCCCTCCAGGAAGGGGAGGAGTGGTTTGATTGCTCTGCTCATCCCTGCAGGCTTTCAGGGTGCTGTCTGAACCAGGCACCCTGCCATCCCCCAGCCAGGACCCCCTGCAGCAGCACCGGGCTTGGCGCTGCTCCACGGAGCCCGAACCGGCTGCCTGCGGCGTCAGCAGGATCTGGGTGTTCGGCCCCCGGCGCAGGAGCGGCATCGCCCGGCGCATGGTGGATGTGCTGAGGTATGGAGAGGGCACTGAGGGGCTGGGGGGTTATCCCTGGGGGAATTCTGTGTCTTCAACCAGCCTGAAATCCCTGGGACAGAGTGGAAGGGTGTCTAGGAGATTGATAATCACAGACTCACAGGGGTTGGGATGACCCCCCCAGAGCCCATGGGGTCCCACCCCCTGCCAAAGCAGGGTCCCTAGGACAGGGCTGGAATCTCTCCAGAGAAGGAGACTCCACACCCCCTGGGCAGCCTGTCCCAGGGCTCCCTCACCCTCACTGGGAAGAAGTTCTTCCCCACATTGGGGGGAACTCCCTGTGCTCCAGCTTGAGCCCATCGCCCCTTGTCCTGTCCCCACAGAGAAGGCCAGGTTGGATGGGGCCCTGGGCAACCTTGTGTAGCTCCAGGGCTGGAGGTTGGTGGCCCTGCCTGTGGCAGGGGATTGGAGCTCTGTGACCCTCTCCCAACCCAGCCCAGTCTATGATTCTATGATCTTTACCCAAAACCTCTAGTTTTCCATCCAAAACTCTGCTTGGGGGTTTTTCTGCCCATGTTTTGGTTGTGTATGAACCTCCTCCCTGATTTTAAACCAGTTCCTGATTACACTGGAGTCTGAGAGAACAAACTGGCCTTTCACAAGGCATTGAAAGGAAAACAATGGAAGAAACTCATGGCACAGGGATAACTCCTTTCTCTCTCTCTCTTTCAGGAGCACCTTCATGTATGGCTGCTTCCTGAGCACCCAGGAAATTGCCTTCTCAGACCCAACCCCAGCTGGGAAGCTGTTTGCATCAGAGTACTGCAGAACCCCAAACTTCCTTGTCTACAACTTCATTTCTAACAACTGATTCCAGCTTCATTAGTGCAACCTGGAGGGTTGTTGAGACCTTGGAGGGTTGTTGAGACCTTCTTCAGGCGGTTTGGCTGCCTCATTGAGGGGTGTTGCCCTTGTTTTCCTGCTGAGCCCTTGTTCTTCCTCCCCTTGGGAGCTGAGCTGGGGGAGAATGTGTCACTTTGTGTACAGTTGGGGGGGTGTTTGTAGGATTTGGAGGGTGTTTGTAGGATTTGGAGGGGTGTTTGAAGGATTTGGAGGGGTGTTTGAAGGATTTGGAGGGGTGTTCATAGGATTTGGAGGGGTGTTCAGAGGATTTGGGGGGGTGTTTGAAGGATTTGGGGGGGTGTTCGTAGGATTTGGAGGGGTGTTTGAAGGATTTGGGAGGTGTTTGAAGGATTTGGAGGGGTGTTCATAGGATTTGGGGGGTGTTCATAGGATTTGGGGGGTGTTCATAGGATTTGGGGGGTGTTCATAGGATTTGGGAGGTGTTTGAAGGATTTGGAGGGGTGTTCATAGGATTTGGAGGGGTGTTCATAGGATTTGGGGGGTGTTCATAGGATTTGGAGGGGTGTTTGAAGGATTTTGGGGGGTGTTCATAGGATTTGGGGGGTGTTCATAGGATTTGGAGGGGTGTTCATAGGATTTGGGGGGTGTTCATAGGATTTGGGGGGTGTTCATAGGATTTGGAGGGGTGTTCATAGGATTTGGGGGGTGTTCATAGGATTTGGAGGGGTGTTCATAGGATTTGGAGGGGTGTTCATAGGATTTGGGGGGTGTTCATAGGATTTGGAGGGGTGTTCATAGGATTTGGGGGGTGTTTGAAGGATTTTGGGGGGTGTTCATAGGATTTGGAGGGGTGTTCATAGGATTTGGGGGGTGTTTGAAGGATTTGGGAGGTGTTTGAAGGATTTGGGGGGTGTTTGTAGGGTGTAGAACCTTGTTTGGAGTTGGGAGGAGTTTGTTCCTTTTGAAATGAGTTCTTTTAATTATTATTGCAAGTAATATAATTGCTTTAAAAGGTTTAATTAATATAAAGATGGCTGGTTGCTGGTTTTTCCCCCTCCCTGATGTTGGGGGGGGGGGGGGGATGTTACTCTGAGCTTTCTGCTGTTGTACAAGCCTTAGTACACCCAGTTGTTAAAGTTACACACTGAGGATGGGATGTCCTGTGGCAGGATTTACCCTGGGGTGTGAGATCTGGTGTTGTGCTGCAGGAGAACCTGTCCCAGGGGCTGTTTGCTCAATAAAACATGTGAAATGTTGCTGCTTGAGAGTGTTTCTGTGTGCAGAGGAGCTGGGAATGCTTCCCAGGGCTCTCCTGACTGGTTAAGGACACACTAGGTGAGGCTGCACCTCCAGTGCTGGGGCCAGTTCTGGGCTCCTCCCCATCAGAAGGACATGGGGGTCCTGGAGCGAGTCCAGAGAAGGGCAACCAGGCTGGGGAAGGGGCTGGAGGGCAAATCCTCTGAGGAGCAGCTGAGGGAGCTGGGGGTGTTGAGCCTGGAGAAGAGGAGGCTGAGGGGAGACCTTCTCCCCACCTCCCCTGCCCTGCCAGGAGGGTGCAGAGAGGTGGGCGAGGGTCTCTGCAGCCAGGGGCCAGGAGATGGGACAAGGGGCAATGGGCTCAAGCTGCCCCAGGGCAGGGTCAGCTCAGCTGGGAGGGCAAAGTTCTTCCCTGGCAGAGTTGTGGGGCTGTGGCACAGGCTGCCCAGGGAGGGGCTGAGTCCCCACCCCTGGGGGTGTTTAACAGAGGGGAGATGAGGTGCTCAGGGATCTGGTTTAGTTTAGGATGGGATTGGTTGGATTTGATGAGCTTCAAGTGCTTTTCCAGCCCTGGGGATTCCTGAAGGTCAGGGAGGGTGGCAGTGGCTGTGTGGGGGAGCAGGACACCCTTGTGTTACAGCCTCTGGGGTGGGAATGTCCCTCCTCAGCAGTGCTGCTGGTAAATCCTCCAGAGTGGGGGTTTTCCTTGTCCTGATGCTCTTTCTACCTCGTTAGGATTCCTTGAACAAGTGGTTGGGTCAGGAATCTTCTCCCTTGACCTTGCAGCTCCTTTTCCCAACCGCCTTGGGAACACAAATACTTCACTCAAGAGCCCTCAGCTCCTTGGCAGGGACACACACACACACTCCTGAGGGGTAGAAAAGCACCACTTCCACACCCAGATTAGGAAAGAAAATGGTTTTTTTTAACACATGAGTCCCAAATCCATCGTTAACTCAACACAAACACCAAGGGAAGGGGCTTGGGGCAGCTGGAACACCACGACTGTGTTGCTGCTGAGCTCTGAGGTGCTCTAGGTGTGGGCCAGGCTCCCCTCCAAGGCCTCCACGATGCATGCAGCTGAGGGACGCTTCTTGGGGTCCTCACTGGTGCAGACAGAGAACAGGTCGATCATGTACTGGTAGGACTGGTCCAGCTCTTCCATGTTGAGGGCTGGGCGGGTTCCCAGGGCTGCGTAATACGCCTCCTCATCAAAGCTGGCTTCATCCAAAGACTCAGCTGGGGGAGAAGCACAGGCTGCTTTAGGTTGGAAGGACCCCCCCAAGCCCCCCCCACCACGGGCAGGGATACTCCCCTGCTCATTCCAGGGTGCCCCCAGCCCCATCCAACCCAGTCTTGAGCCCTGCCAGGGACCCCGGGGCAGCCCCAGCTTCTCTGGGCACCCTGGGCTTTGGGGGGGGGTCCCAACCCAGCCTTGAGCCCTGCCAGGGACCCAGGGGCAGCCCCAGCTTCTCTGGGCACCCTGGGCTGGGGTGGGGGTGTCCCAACCTGGCCTTGAGCCCTGCCAGGGACCCCAGGGCAGCCCCAGCTTCTCTGGGCACCCTGGGCTTTGGGGGGGGGGTCCTAACCCAGTCTTGAGCCCTGCCAGGGACCCCGGGGCAGCCCCAGCTTCTCTGGGCACCCTGGGTTTTGGGGGGGGGGTCCCAACCCGGCCTTGAGCCCTGCCAGGGATCCAAGAGCAGCCCCAGCTTCTCTGGGCACCCTGGGATGGGGTGGGGGTGTCCCAACCCAGTCTTGAGCCCTGCCAGGGACCCCAGGGCAGCCCCAGCTTCTCTGGGCACCCTGGGCTTTGGGGGGGGGTCCTAACCCAGTCTTGAGCCCTGCCAGGGACCCCGGGGCAGCCCCAGCTTCTCTGGGCACCCTGGGTTTTGGGGGGGGGTCCCAACCCGGCCTTGAGCCCTGCCAGGGATCCAAGAGCAGCCCCAGCTTCTCTGGGCACCCTGGGCTTTGGGGGGGGGGTCCTAACCCAGTCTTGAGCCCTGCCAGGGACCCCGGGGCAGCCCCAGCTTCTCTGGGCACCCTGGGTTTTGGGGGGGGGTCCCAACCCGGCCTTGAGCCCTGCCAGGGATCCAAGAGCAGCCCCAGCTTCTCTGGGCACCCTGGGATGGGGTGGGGGTGTCCCAACCCAGTCTTGAGCCCTGCCAGGGACCCCAGGGCAGCCCCAGCTTCTCTGGGCACCCTGGGCTTTGGGGGGGGGTCCCAACCCGGCCTTGAGCCCTGCCAGGGATCCAAGAGCAGCCCCAGCTTCTCTGGGCACCCTGTGCCAGGGCCTCCCCCCTCCCCAGGAAGGATTTCTGCCCCCCAGCCCCTCTCCATCCCCCTCCTGCAGCTGAAGGCCGTTCCCCTGGGCCTGGCCCTCCCTGCCCTGGGCACCAGCCCCTCTCCAGCTCTCCTGGAGCCCCTCAAAGGATGGGAAGGAGCTGGGAGCTCTCTCCAGAAGCAGCTTCTCTCCTCTTCTCCTCCTTCTCCTCCTTCTCCTCCTGTTGGTGGCATCTAAGCAGCAGCATCTCCCCCCCTCCCCAGCTCTGCTGGATCCTACACTGCTGTGACAGCAGAGAAGCACAAGAGGAGCTTTCCAGGAGCAGAATTACTCATCAACAAGCTCCAGAAACCAACCTTCATCCTCAGAGTCCTCGCAGAGGTTGAGGTGGGGTATGGAGAGGGTCATCATTTCCCAGAGAGTCAGCCCAAAAGCGAAGATGTCAGCCTTGTCTGTGATGACCCCATCGTCCTGCAGAGCCTCCTTGGGCTTCCAGGGCTCCGTGCCCACGTAGTACATGTCTGGTTCACTCACTGGAAGGGAAACAACCCCCAAAAACACAGGGGTTGGGTGTCTGCTGGGACTTGGGGACACTGAGACACGGTCAGCGCTCGCCCCACGGTGGGGATTTAGGCTCTCAGGTGTGCTGCACCCCCAGGATAGGCTCCTTGGGGGTCCTGAACTGATAATCCCACCAGAAGACACCCCCTGCACTCCAAAAGTGAGGAGTTACCTGTGTTTTACCTGGCTTTATCTGGGTTTTACCTGGTTTTACCTGTGTTTTACCTGGTTTTATGTGTGATTTACCTGGTTTTATCTGTGATTTACCTGGTTTTATCTGTATTATCTGTGTTTTACCTGGTTTTACGTGTGATTTACCTGGCTTTATCTGGGTTTTACCTGGTTTTACCTGGCTTTATCTGTGATGTACCTGGTTTTATGTGTGATTTACCTGGTTTTACCTGGGTTTTACCTGGTTTTATGTGTGATGTACCAGGGTTTTACCTGGGTTTATCTGTTTTATCTGTGATGTACCTGGTTTTATCTGTGATGTACCTGTTTTTTATGTGTGATTTACCTGGCTTTACCTGGGTTTTACCTGTTTTATGTGTGATGTACCAGGTTTTATCTGTGATTTACCAGGTTTTACCTGTGTTTTACCTGGTTTTACGTGTGATGTACCTGGTTTTACCTGGTTTTATCTGTGATTTACCAGGTTTTATCTGTGTTTTACCTGGTTTTATCTGTGTTTTACCTGTTTTATGTGTGATGTACCTGGTTTTATGTGTGATGTACCTGGTTTTATCTGTTTTATCTGGGTTTTACCTGGCTTTACCTGTGATGTACCTGGCTTTACCTGTGTTTTACCTGGTTTTATGTGTGATCTACCTGGTTTTATCTGTGTTTTACCTGGTTTTTGCCCCTTTCTCAGCTTGGTCACCCCCTGAGGAAGCAGAACTGGGGTGACAACACCCACAGGACACCCTCCCGAGACACAGAGACAAAGCCAACTGACCCCCTTGTCACTCTGCATCACTTGGGTGCCTCCTACCAGCCCACCCACCCTCCAGTTTCCTTCCCTCCAGCCCAAACCCAGCTCCCCCCACTTCATTCAGCTCGATGCCTCCTGGCTCCCCATCACCCTGGGGAGAGCTGAAGCCATCAGCTCTCAGCCTGACCAAGGAAGCACCAGCTCCCACTCCATCCTGGGTGCCAAGAGGAGGGTGCTGAGTTTCCTCCCAGCCAAAAAAACCTCTCCCTAACAAATCCCTGAGCTGTCAGCACAGCTCAGCTCTTCCAGAAACTTCTCTCTTGCAGGGCTGATCTTCAAAGCCTGTAACAAGCAGCAAACACCAGAATCCTGCTGGAGGTGGGTGCTCAAGACCTCAGGGAGGCACAAAACTGGGTGGAGGGGACTTAGTCCTCTTAAATCAGCCTAAAATCTGATTCTTTAACCACCCTCCTCTCCAGGAGGATCCACTGGGGTGCTGTTTCCAGCCCTCCCACCCCTTATTAAAAGGGAACAGTGATTAATTAACCCCTAAGAGAGCAGCTTTACGAGCTACAAGGCTGTCAGGGGCCCAAGTGCTGTGTAAAGCAGCCTTGTAATTAACCCAAGCTCGTTTGGCAGCCAAGCCACGATGCCATTAGACATCTGCTTCTCATTTGTGGTGAAGCCTTTAACACTGGGATCCTGCTTCCTTCCAGTGCTACGAGAAGGATTCGTTTATTTAACTCTCCTGGCAAGAGAAACTCCTCAGGACCTGATCTGGAGTCTGTGCAACCAGCATCCCCACCCATCAGAACCAAGTCCCAGCTCTGGGAAATTAAAGCTGGACTTTCTGGAGATCCCAATTACCCAGGTAGGGTGCAAACCCCCCACCCTGGTCCTTCCCTCTGAGGATACAGGAGGGTGAGGGTGCTGGCTGCACTCCCAGAGGGGTCACCATAATCATAATGATAATCCCAGACTGGGCTGGGTTGGGAGGGACCCCAAGGGTCCCAGAGCTCCAACCCCCTGCCACAGGCAGGGCCACCAACCTCCAGGCCTGGAGCTACACAAGGTTGCCCAGGGCCCCAGACAACCTGGCCTTGGACACCCCCAGGGATGGGGCACCCACCCCCTCTCTGGGCAGCCCCTTCCAGCCCCTCCCCACTCTCTCTGCACAGAACTTCCCCCCAGTCTCTCCTCTCCCCCTTCCCTCCTCCAGCTTCACTCCAGCCCCCTTGTCCTGCCAGTCTCTGCCCTTTCACAAGCTGATTCCCCTCCTGTTCCTGGGGTCCCTTCAGGGACGGGGAGGCTGCAATGAGGTCCCCCCACAGCCTTCTCTGCTCCAGGCTGACCCAGCCCAGCTCCCTCAGCCTCTCTCCATGGGGAGCTGCTCCAGCCCCCTGAGCATCTCCGTGGCTCCTCTGACCCCTCTCCAACAGCCCCACATCTTCCTTGTGTTGGGCCCCAGCTCTGGCCACAGGACTCCAGCTGGGGAGGGCAGAGCAGAGGCTCCATCCATCCCTGTCCCCATCCCAGCATCCCAACATACCAGTCATGTTCTCATCCAGGGGCAGAGACATTCCCACATCACAGATCTTGACAGTTTCAAAGTCACCTTTAACCACCACGTTTGAAAGACTTGATGTCCCCATGGAGCAGCTTCTTGTCGTTGTGAAGATACTGAGAGGAAGAGCAGAGCTGGTAACCCCCACTCACTGACCCAGAGAGGCAGGAGGAGCCATGGCATTGGGAGAAAAACCCACCAAATCCTTAATATTGAACTGATTTCCACCTTAAAACCCTCAAGGAGGGGGCAGCAGCTGGGAAAACTGGGGCAGATTGTTCCACCCAGCCTGGTTTGGGAGGGTTGTGGTTGTTGGTGCAGCAGCTCTAGTGTGTGAGAGGATAAGCTGGTGGCCAAGCCACATCTGTGTGACCCCAGGACTTTACCCTGAGCACTGGCATGGTCTGGGCAAGTTTCCCACTGGGAACTGGTGGGGTTGGAGGGACCTCTGGACATCATCCAACCCCTGCCAAAGCAGGGTGACCTCAAGCAGGATCATGGCCAGGACCCTGGGGTGGGATCTCCCTGGAGAAGGAGCCTCCCCAACCTTTCTGAGCAGCTTGGCCCAGGGTGGGAAGGAGGGAAGAAGCTTTTCCTGCTGTTGGGATGGACCTTCCTCTGCTCCAGTTTGTGCCCATCACTCCTTGTCCTGTCACTGGGCACCTTGAGAAGAGGCTGACCCCCTCCCCTGGACACCCCCTTTGATGGGATCCCCTCCCAGTCTCCTCTCCTCC
>CM036907.1:126095252-126139003 GCA_020800305.1 Porphyrio hochstetteri | reverse complement strand
GGTGCTGTGGGGGGGTTGTGGGGGCTGTGGGGGCTCTGGGGGTTTGTGGGGGTTGTGGGGGCTCTGGGGGTTTGTGGGGGATGTGGAGGTTATGGGTGCTGGGGGGGGGCTGTGGGGGTTATGGGTGCTGTGGGGGGTTGTGGGGGCTGTGGGGGCTCTGGGGGTTTGTGGGGGTTGTGGGGGCTCTGGGGGTTTGTGGGGGATGTGGAGGTTATGGGTGCTGGGGGGGGCTGTGGGGGTTATGGGGGCTGTGGGGGGTTGTGGGGGCTGGGGGGTCTGTGGGGGTTGTGGGGGATGTGGAGGATGTGGAGGTTATGGGTGCTGGAGGGGCTGTGGGGGCTGTGGGGGCTGTGGGGGCTCTGGGGGTTCAGGGGGATGTGGGGGCTCTGGGGGTTTGTGGGGGATGTGGAGGTTATGGGTGCTGGGGGGGCTGTGTGGGCTGTGGGGGGTTGTGGGAGATGAGGGGGGCTGTGGGGGTTGTGGGGGCTCTGGGGGTTTGTGGGGGTTGTGGGGGCTCTGGGGGTTTGTGGGGGATGTGGAGGTTATGGGTGCTGGGGGGGGGCTGTGGGGGTTATGGGGGCTGTGGGGGGTTGTGGGGGCTGGGGGGTCTGTGGGGGTTGTGGGGGATGTGGAGGATGTGGAGGTTATGGGTGCTGGAGGGGCTGTGGGGGCTGTGGGGGCTCTGGGGGCTGTGGGGGTCCAGGGGGCTGTGGGGGCTCTGGGGGTTCAGGGGGATGTGGGGGCTCTGGGGGTTTGTGGGGGATGTGGAGGTTATGGGTGCTGGGGGGGCTGTGTGGGCTGTGGGGGTTGTGGGAGATGAGGGGGGCTGTGGGGGTTGTGGGGGCTGTGGGGGATGTGGGGGGTTGTGGGGGTTGTGGAGGTTGTGGAGGCTATGGGTGCTGGAGGGGCTGTGGGGGCTCTGGGGGCTGTGGGGGCTGTGGGGGCTGTGGGGGTCCAGGGGGCTGTGGGGGCTCTGGGGGTTCAGGGGGATGTGGGGGTTATGGGTGCTGGGGGGGGCTGTGGGGGCTCTGGGGGCTGTGGGGGCTGTGGGGGGTTGTGGGGGCTCTGGGTGCTCTGGGGGTTCAGGGGGCTGTGGGGGTTGTGGGGGCTGTGGGTTTTGTGGGGGTTGTGGGGGCTGTGGGGGCTGTGGGGGTTGTGGGGGCTGTGGGGGCTGTGGGGGCTGTGGGGGTTGTGGGGGCTGTGGGGGTTGTGGGGGTTGTGGGGGCTCTGGGGGTTGTGGGGGCTGTGGGGGCTGTGGGGGCTGTGGGGGTTGTGGGGGTTGTGGGGGGTTGTGGGGGCTCTGGGGGTTGTGGGGGCTCTGGGTGCTCTGGGGGTTCAGGGGGCTGTGTGGGCTGTGGGGGTTGTGGGGGCTGTGCGGGCTATGGGGGCTGTGGGTGCTGGGGGGGCTGTGGGGGTTGTGGGGGTTGTGGGGGTTGTGGGGGCTGTGGGGGCTGTGGGGGTTGTGGGGGCTCTGGGTGCTCTGGGGGTTTGTGGGGGCTGTGGGGGTTATGGGTGCTGTGGGGGCTGTGGGGGCTGTGGGGGTTGTGGGGGCTGGGGGGGCTGTGGGGGCTGTGGGGGCTGTGGGGGTTGTGGGGGCTGTGGGGGCTGTGGGGGCTGTGGGTGCTGTGGGGGCTGTGGGTGCTGTGGGGGCTGTGGGGGCTGTGGGGGTTGTGGGGGTTGTGGGGGCTCTGGGGGTTGTGGGTGCTGTGGGTGCTGTGGGGGCTGTGGGGGCTGTGGGGGCTGTGGGGGGTTGTGGGGGCTCTGGGTGCTCTGGGGGTTCAGGGGGCTGTGGGGGGTTGTGGGGGCTGTGGGGGTTCAGGGGGCTGTGGGGGTTGTGGGGGCTCTGGGGGTTGTGGGTGCTGTGGGTGCTGTGGGTGCTGTGGGGTTTGTGGGGGCTGTGGGGGTTGTGGGGGTTGTGGGGGGTTGTGGGGGCTGTGGGGGCTGTGGGGGGTTGTGGGGGCTCTGGGTGCTCTGGGGGTTCAGGGGGCTGTGGGGTTTGTGGGGGTTGTGGGGGCTCTGGGGGTTTGTGGGGGCTGTGGGGGTTATGGGTGCTGTGGGGGCTATGGGGGCTGTGGGTGCTGGGGGGGCTGTGGGGGCTGTGGGGGCTGGAGGGGTTGGGGAGTCTGGAGGGGGTTGGGGAGTCTGGAGGGGTTGTGGGGGGCTGGAGGGGGTTTGGGGGGTCTGGAGGGGTTGTGGGGGGCTGGAGGGGGTGTGGGGGGCTGGAGGGGGTTTGGGGGGTCTGGAGGGGTTGTGGGGGGCTGGAGGGGGTGTGGGGGGCTGGAGGGGGTTTGGGGGGTCTGGAGGGGCTGCATCCCCCCTCGCCCCCTGCCCAGACTCTGAGATCTACGCTGAGATCCCTGAGGAGTCCTCAAGACCCCGCTCTGGAGGTAGGTGACCCCTCCCCATGGGGCCCCCGAGGTGCCACCTTCATTGTGCCACCATCAGGGTATCACCCCCCCTGTGCCACCCCCCTCCTGGTGCCACCCCCTTCCTTGTGTCACCCTCCTGGTGCCACCCTCCTGGATCCACCCTCCTCACAGTGTCACCCTCCTAGTGACCCCCTCCTCCTGGTGCCACCCTCCCCATGGTGCCACCCTCCTGGTGCCACCCATCTGGTGCCACCCTCCTCATGGGGCCACCCTCCTCACAGTGCCACCCTCCTGGTGCCACCCTCCTGCTGGTACCACCCTCTTGGTGCCACCCTCATAGTGCCACCCTCCCCATAGTGCCACCCCCCTCCTGGTGCCACGTTCCCCATGGTGCCACCCTCCACATAGTGCCACCCTCCTGGTGTCATCCTCCTCATAGTGCCACCCTCCTCAAAGTGCCACCCTCCTGCTGACCCCCTCCTCCTGGTGCCACCCTCCCCATAGTGCCACCCTCCTCATAGTGCCACCCTCCTGGTGACCCCCTCCTCACAGTGCCACCCTCCTCACAGTGTCACCCTCCTAGTGACCCCCTCCTCCTGGTTCCATCCTCCTCCTGGTGCCACCCTCCTGGTGCCACCCTCCCCATGGGACCACCCTCCCCATAGTGCCACCCTCCTCAAAGTGCCACCCTCTTGGTGCCACCCTCCCCATAGTGCCACCCCACTCCTGGTGCCACCCTCCCCATGGGGCCACCCTCCTGCTGGTGCCATCCTCCTGGTGCCACGTTCCCCATAGTGCCACCCTCCTGGTGCCACCCTCCTGGTGACACCCTCCTCACGGTGCCACCCTTCTAGTGACCTCCTCCTCCTGGTTCCATCCTCCTCCTGGTGCCACCCTCCTGGTGTCACCCTCCCCACAGTACCACCCTCCTCACAGTGCCACCCTCCCCATGGTGCCACCCTCCTGGTGCCACCCTCCTGCTGGTACCACCCTCTTGGTGCCACCCTCCCCATAGTGCCACCCCCCTCCTGGTGCCACCCTCCTGGATCCACCCTCCTCACAGTGCCACCCTCCTAGTGACCCCCTCCTCCTAGTGCCACCCTCCCCATGGGGCCACCCTCCCCATGGGGCCACCCTCCCCATGGTGCCACCTTCTTGGTGCCACCCTCATAGTGCCACCCTCTTCCTGGTGCCACCCTCCTCACAGTGCCACCCTCCTGGTGCCACCCTCCCCATAGTGCCACCCCCTCCTGGTGCCACCCTCCTCACAGTGCCACCCTCCTGCTGCCACCCTCCTCATGGTACCCACCTCCCAGCCCCTCAACCAAACCCTCCCACCTCCTCCCACCCCCTCTGTGCCCCCCAAAAGCTGAGGACAAGGTTCCCCCTGTGCTGCCCACCCCACCCCACCCCACAAGAGGTGCCAAAGCCCCTGGGCTCACCCCACATGCCATGGGGCAGGGTCCTTTCTGGGGGTGGGGGGGGGGGATGCTGATAGGGAAGGTTGGTACCCAGGGATCACCAGCATCTCCCAGTCATCCCCTTGGGGTGGGCAGGGGGACCAGTGGTGCCACCTCTACCCCCCCCTGCTCCCCTCTCCTCAAAGTCCAGCACTATGGGATCTCCAGGGAGGACATCACCTTGGGCAGGATCCTTGGGGAAGGCTTCTTTGGAGAGGTCTACGAGGGGATCTACACCACCCCAGTGAGTGTCCTGCCCTGGGGAGGGGAGAAGGGGGGTGGGAATTGGGGAGGGGGGGAGAGCAGACCCCTCCCCAACTCCCTCCTTCTCCTCTGCAGAAGGGGGAGATGCTCAACGTGGCTGTGAAGACCTGCAAGAAGGACTGCAGCCCTGAGAACAGGGACAAGTTCCTGAGTGAAGCAGGTATGCTGGGGGGTCCTGCTGCCCTTTTTTTTTTGGGGGGGGGGTCTCAGAGCTTGTTTAACCCCCCCCAGGACAGATTTGAGGGGTGGGAGAGGGATGGTTTCTGCAGGGTGCCAGACACAGAGCATCTTCTGGGTCCTGCTTGGGGCCAACTGAGGTGTTGCAACTCATGGGTGAGGAAGAGGAGGGTGATATCCTGTGGGACCCCCTTGAAATTCCTCAAAATCCCCATTTTTGGGGGGGTAACTCATGGGTGAGGGGGGAGAAAAGCTGCTGAGCTCTGGTGGTGGGGCCCCCCAGGACCTCAACCCTTCTGGGGACCTGCTGGGTTGTCCTCAGCCTGTCCCCACCTCATGGCAAAGACTTGACCCCCCCATACACACACCCCCCCCCCCAAAAGGGATAGGGCAGGGGGTTGTTTAACACCCCCCAGGACAGATTTGGGGGGTGGGAGGGGGGTGGTTTCTTCAGGGTGCCAGACACAGAGCATCTTCTGGGTCCTGCTTGGGGCCAACTGAGGTGTTGCAACTCATGGGTGAGGAAGAGGAGGGTGATATCCTGTGGGACCCCCTTGAAATTCCTCAAAATCCCCATTTTTGGGGGGGTAACTCATGGGTGAGGGGGGAGAAAAGCTGCTGAGCTCTGGTGTTGGGGCCCCCCAGGACCTCAACCCCTCTGGGGACCTGCTGGGTTGTCCTCAGCCTGTCCCCACCTCATGGCAAAGACTTGTCCCCCCCATACACACACCCCCCCACCCTAGGGCTAGGGCAGGGGGTTGTGTTCCTAGAGGACCACCCCCAGCCCCACCATCCTGCCCTGGTGTCCCCACAGTGCTGATGAAGAAGCTGGACCACCCCCACATCGTGAAGCTCATCGGCATCGCTGAAGAGGAGCCCACCTGGATCATCATGGAGCTGTATCCCTATGGGGAGGTGAGTAGGGGGATCCCTCTCTGGTTCCCCCCACCTCACTTTCTGCCCCTAATCCCCCTCCCCTGCCTCCCCTCCCTGCAGCTAGGGCAATACCTGGAGCAGAACAAGCCCTGCCTCTCCATCACCACCCTCATCCTCTACACGCTGCAGATCAGCAAAGCCCTGGCTTACCTGGAGGCCATCAACTGTGTGCACAGGTGAGGGGGGAGGGCTGAGGAGACAGGTAAGGACCCCCAGGGGACAGGCAGGGGGATAGAGGGACTTGACAGAGGGTGGGAGCATCCTCTGAGCATCCTCTGCTGAGAGATGGGATCCTGGAGGCATTGAGGTTGGGAAAGGTCTCCAAGATCCAGGCCTGGAGGTTGGTGGCCCTGCCTGTGGCAGGGGGGTTGGAGCTCTGGGATCCTTGGGGTCTCTTCCAACCCAGCCCAGGATGGGATTCTATGATGGGGGGACAGGGCAGAGATGAGGGGTGGGTGCCCCATCCCTGGGGGTGTTGAAGGCCAGGTTGGCTGGGGCCCTGGGCAACCTTGTGTAGCTCCAGGCCTGGAGGTTGGTGGCCCTGCCAGTGGCAGGGGGTTGGAGCTCTGGGATCCTTGGGGTCCCTCCCAACCCAGCCCAATCTGGGATTCCATGATTCTATGATCATCCAGTCCATCCAGCCCCCTGCCACCTCACTGACCATGTCCCTGAGTGCCTCACCCAACCTCTCCTTGGACACCCCAAGGGATGGTGACTCCAGCACCTCCCTGGGCAGCCCCTTCCAACACCCAGCTGCTCTCTGGGAGAAGAAATGTCTCCTCATTCCTAACCTGAGCCTCCCCTGGCACAACTCCCAGCCATTCCCTCTCCTCCTGTCGCTGGGTATCTGTGAGAAGAGGCTGAGCCCAGCTCCCCACAGCCTCCTGCCAGGCAGCTGGAGAGAGCAAGGTCTCCCCTGAGCCTCCTCTTCTCCAGGCTGAACACCCCCCTGAGCTGACCCTGCCCTGGCACAGCTTGAGCCCATTGCCCCTTGTCCCATCTCCTGGCCCCTGGCTGCAGAGACCATCGCCCACCTCTCTGCACCCTCCTGGCAGGGCAGGGGAGGTGGGGAGAAGGTCTCCCCTCAGCCTCCTCTTCTCCAGGCTCAACACCCCCAGCTCCCTCAGCTGCTCCTCAGAGGATTTGCCCTCCAGCCCCTTCCCCAGCCTGGTTGCCCTTCTCTGGACTCGCTCCAGGACCTCCATGTCCTTCTGATGCTGAGGAGCCCAGAACTGGACCCAGCACTCGAGGTGCAGCCTCCCCAGAGCTGAGATGTCCAGGGATGATGTCACCTCCTCCATCCCTTCTCCCCAGCCAAGTCTCTCTCTCTCCTTGCAGGGATATTGCTGTCAGGAACATCCTGGTGGCCTCCCCAGAGTGTGTGAAGCTGGGTGACTTTGGGCTCTCCAGGTACATCGAGGATGAGGAGTACTATAAAGGTGAGGGTGTGGTGGAGCCAGGACTCAATCCAACCCTGGTGAGGCTGGAGAAGGGATTTTCCCTTGGAGAATCCCAGACATGGATACAGGCTGGGAGAAGAGCTCCTGGAGAGCAGCCCTGCTGAGAAGGACCTGGGGGTCATGGGGGATGAGAAACTCCCCCTGAGCCAGCAGTGGCTCTGGCAGCTGGGAAGGGCAATGGGATCCTGGGCTCCATCAGCAGAGGGGTGGCAGCAGGGACAGGGAGGGGATTGTCCCTCTCTGCTCTGCCCTCCCCAGCTGGAGTCCTGTGTCCAGAGCTGGGGCCCAACACAAGGAAGATGTGGGGCTGTTGGAGAGGGGTCAGAGGAGCCACGGAGATGCTCAGGGGGCTGGAGCAGCTCCCCTGAGGAGAGAGGCTGAGGGAGCTGGGCTGGGTCAGCCTGGAGAAGAGAAGGCTGTGGGGGGACCTCATTGCAGCCTTCCCGTCCCTGAAGGGAGCAGGGGAACAGGAGGGGAATGGGCTTGTGAAAGGGCAGAGACTGGCAGGACAAGGGGGCTGGAGTGAAGCTGGAGGAGGGAAGGGGGAGAGGAGAGACTGGGGGGAAGTTCTGTGCAGAGAGAGTGGGGAGGGGCTGGAAGGGGCTGCCCAGAGAGGGGGTGGGTGCCCCATCCCTGGGGGTGTTGAAGGCCAGGTTGGCTGGGGCCCTGGGCAACCTTGTGTAGCTCCAGGCCTGGAGGTTGGTGGCCCTGCCTGTGGCAGGGGGTTGGAGCTCTGGGACCCTTGGGGTCCCTCCCAGTCCAGCCCAGTCTGGTATTCCATGATTCCCAGTGGCAGAGCCCCCAGCAGGATGGGGTGGTGAGACCATGGTGTGGGAGCTTGCTGCCTCACTGTGCCCATGCTGGGGCTGCTCTGTGCCCCCCAGCAGTGGTCACAGACCCCCTCCCCTTTGCCCCCAGCCTCCATCACCCGTCTCCCCATCAAGTGGATGTCACCTGAATCCATCAACTTCCGACGCTTCACGACCGCCAGCGACGTCTGGATGTTTGGTGAGTGGTGGGATGGGGGTGAGGATGGGGTCCTGGGCATCACCTGCCTCCTGGGGCATCATCTCCAGGGGCAGAGAGGAACCCAGCTCTGGAACTGGGAGTGGGAGGGTTACCCCATCCTTCCCCTTGGGGGAAGAGCTCCTGGAGCAGAGAGGAGCATCAGGAGGTGCTGCCTCCTCCAGTGAGATCAGGATGCTCAGGGCATGAGTTAAACCCTGTCCTCTCCTCCAAATATCCATCTCCCAGCCCATCCCACCCATCCCCATGGCCACATCCACCCATCCCCATGGCCCCTGCTGCTCATCCATCCATCTCTCCATCCCTAGACAGCACCATGGCCCCAGCACCAGCCAGGATCTGGGCTCCTTGTGGCCCCCCAGCAGAGCCAGGAGCCTTTTCCTCTGCATCCCCCACCCAGAGAGCAGAGAGACCTGATCTGGATGCTCAGGGCATGAGTTAAACCCTGTCCCCTCCTCCAAATATCCATCTCCCAGCCCATCCCCATGGCCCCTGGTGCTCATCCATCCATCCATCCATCCATCCATCCATCCATCCATCTCTCCATCCCTAGCAGCACCATGGCCCCAGCACCAGCCAGGATCTGGGCTCCTTGTGGCCCCCCAGCAGAGCCAGGAGCCTTTTCCTCTGCATCCCCCACCCAGAGAGCAGGAAGGCCAAGTGACCCAGCCCCTTGTCACACACCAAAGTGATGTCCCCAGGTCCCCAAACCCCCAAAGAAGGGATCATTCCCCCCACCCATTCCCCATCCCATCATCACTTGAGGTGTCTCCTGTTGCCCCCCACCCAGCTGTGTGCATGTGGGAGATCCTGAGCTATGGGAAGCAGCCCTTCTTCTGGCTGGAGAACAAGGATGTGATTGGGGTGCTGGAGAGAGGGGACCGCCTGCCCAAGCCTGACCTGTGCCCACCTGTCCTCTACACCCTCATGACACGCTGCTGGGACTATGACCCCAGTGAAAGGCCCAAGTTCAAGGACCTGGTTTGCAACCTGAGGTGAGTGGGGAGGTGGGGAAAGGGTGGTGGGCTCAGCCAAGCAGCACTGAAGCTGCCCAAGGTCTGTAGGTCCCATCTGATGGTGGAGGGGAAGAGGGGGGAGGTTCTGGACCATTCAGATCCAGCTTCTCCTGGGCTGCTGGTACCTGGGATGAAGGGGGAAGGCATTGCTCCCCAAGGAGGGGTTCTGCAGGCAGGTCCCAGCCCCACATCACGCTGTGGTGATGCTTATGTGGCCTCCCAGGACCAATCTGTGGCCCCCCAAGTCCTTTCCCTTCGCTCTCCCCATCCCTCCTGCTCCCAGGAATGACACAGCTCATTCCCTCTGCAAGGACCAGTGCTGGTCCCTGGAGCATCAGGAGATGTGAGGACACAGCTCATCCCCTCTGCTGGTCCCTGGAGCATCAGGAGTGTCACTGGGTTGGGGGGACACAGCTCAGCCCCTCTGCTGGTCCCTGGAGCATCAGCAGATGTGAGGATGCAGATCATTCCCTCTAGAAGGACCAGTCTGGTCCCTGGAGCATCAGGAGTGTCACTGGGTTGGGGGGACACAGGTGATTCCCTCTGCTGGTCCCTGGAGCATCAGGAGTGTCACTGGGTTGGGGGGACACAGCTCATCCACTCTGCTGTTCCCTGGAGCATCAGGAGTGTCACTGGGTTGGGGGGACACAGCTCATCCCCTCTGCTGGTCCCTGGAGCATCAGGAGTGTCACTGGGTTGGGGGGACACAGCTCATCCCCTCTGCTGGTCCCTGGAGCATCAGGAGTGTCACTGGGTTGGGGGGACACAGCTCATCCCCTCTGCTGGTCCCTGGAGCATCAGGAGTGTCACTGGGTTGGGGGGACACAGGTGATGGGATGGAGCTGGATCTGGGTCCTGGGCATCACCTGCCTCCTGTTGGCATCACCTTGATGTGCAGAGTCCCTGGGCACAGGAGATGTGTCCCTGCACTGCCTGTCCCCCTCCCTGTCCCCCCTCCAGTGACATTTACTTGATGGAGAAGGATCTGGCCAAAGAGCAGGAGAGGAACAACCGCCACCGGCCTCCCAAGATCATGGAGCCACCAACCTACCAGGAGCCACCCCCAAAGGTGAGCAGAGGGCAGAGACCCTCCCCAGGCAGCTCCATCTCCCCTCCTCAAGCCACCAGTGGGTGCTGCACCAAGCAGGAGCTCCCTGATCCCCCCACCCATGGCACATTGCTCCCTCCTCCCCCCCCTGCAGCCCAGCAGACCCAGGTACAAGCCACCAGCCCAGAACAACCTCCTGGCTCCCAAGCTGCAGTTCCAGGTAAGGCTGTGTGGTCTGGAGCATCCCTCAGGGCACCTGAGCAAGGGGGGTGATGATGGGAAGCCTTCCCTGGAGCTCCAGCCCTGGGGGGCAAATGGTTTTTGGGTGCTCTGAGGTGCCCCACCTCCCAACACGGGGCCAGAAGGATGCTGAGCTGCTCAGGGCTCAGCTCTGCTCCCCTCATCTGCCCCTCAGAGCTGCCAGGGAGGTTCTCAGCCCAGGGACAGGGGGGTTTACACACTCAGAGGGGGCTGTTTGCACACCTGGTGTGGAGGAGAAGAGGTGTCCTGCTCCCTGGTGTCACCTGGGTTGGGAGGATGCAGGTCATTCCCTCTGCTGCTCCCTGGAGCATCAGGAGATGTGAGGACACAGCTCATCCCCTCTGCTGGTCCCTGGAGCATCAGGAGTGTCACTGGGTTGGGGGGACACAGCTCATCCCCTCTGCTGCTCCCTGGAGCATCAGGAGTGTCACTGGGTTGGGGGGACACAGCTCATCCCCTCTGCTGGTCCCTGGAGCATCAGGAGTGTCACTGGGTTGGGGACACACAGCTCATCCCCTCTGCTGCTCCCTGGAGCATCAGGAGTGTCACTGGGTTGGGAGGACACAGCTCATCCCCTCTGCTGGTCCCTGGAGCATCAGCAGATGTGAGGATGCAGATCATTCCCTCTAGAAGGACCAGTCTGGTCCCTGGAGCATCAGGAGTGTCACTGGGTTGGGGGGACACAGCTTATCCCCTCTGCTGCTCCCTGGAGCATCAGGAGTGTCACTGGGTTGGGGGGACACAGCTCATCCCCTCTGCTGGTCCCTGGAGCATCAGAAGTGTCACTGGGTTGGGGGGACACAGCTCATCCCCTCTGCTGCTCCCTGGAGCATCAGGAGTGTCACTGGGTTGGGGGGACACAGCTCATCCCCTCTGCTGCTCCCTGGAGCATCAGGAGTGTCACTGGGTTGGGGGGACACAGCTCATCCCCTCTGCTGGTCCCTGGAGCATCAGGAGTGTCACTGAGTTGGGGGGACACAGGTGATTCCCTCTGCTGGTCCCTGGAGCATCAGGAGTGTCACTGGGTTGGGGGGACACAGGTGATTCCCTCTGCTGGTCCCTGGAGCATCAGGACTGTCACTGGGTTGGGGACACACAGCTCATCCCCTCTGCTGGTCCCTGGAGCATCAGGAGTGTCACTGGGTTGTGGGGACACAGCTCATCCCCTCTGCTGCTCCCTGGAGCATCAGGAGTGTCACTGGGTTGGGGGGACACAGCTCATCCCCTCTGCTGGTCCCTGGAGCATCAGGAGTGTCACTGGGTTGGGGGGACACAGCTCATCCCCTCTGCTGGTCCCTGGAGCATCAGGAGTGTCACTGGGTTGGGGGGACAGAGGTGATTCACTCTGCTGGTCCCTGGAGCATCAGGAGTGTCACTGGGTTGGGGGGACAGAGGTGATTCACTCTGCTGCTCCCTGGAGCATCAGGAGTGTCACTGGGTTGGGGGGACACAGCTCATCCCCTCTGCTGCTCCCTGGAGCATCAGGAGTGTCACTGGGTTGGGGGGACACAGCTCATCCCCTCTGCTGGTCCCTGGAGCATCAGGAGTGTCACTGGGTTGGGGACACACAGCTCATCCCCTCTGCTGCTCCCTGTGGCCCCAGGATGAAGCCCTCATCTATTTTGGGTGCTGGGCAGGGGTCCTGCCAGCAGCACAGGAGGTCTCAAGCCCATTCTCCTGGCTGAGCAAGAGCCCAGCAGGGATGAAGCTCCTGATCCCCCTGTGCCCCAGCCGCTCTCCCCACGCTGTCCGCTCCGTCTGCCCGTCCGTCTGTCCTCACCCAGCCCTCGGGGGGCTTGTTCTGTGCCTGTGCCACCCTGCTGCCTGCCTCCCCCTCCCCTTCCCTGCCCCGTGCAGGTGCCTGAGGGGCTGTGTGCCAGCTCCCCCACGCTCACCAGCCCCCTGGAGTCCCCGTGTCCAGCCAGCTCCCTGCACACCCCACCGCTCCACCGCCACAACGTCTTCAAGCGCCACAGCATGAGGGTAAGAGGAGGTGGGGAGGGGGGTTTCCTACCCCACAGCACCCACAGGACAGCCCAGGATGGGTGGGTGGGTGCTCCTTGTGCCTTGCTCTGCTCCCTGCTCCTGCCATCCAGCTGCTTCCAGCTCAATGTTGCTTCCAGCACGGGGTGGATACAGTCACCTGGGGGTGACAAGCTCGGGGAGGGGTCTCCAAGGGCCATGGAGGGGTCTCCAAGCCCATGAAGGGGTCTCCAGGGTGTCTCCAAGCCCACGGAGGGGTCTCCAAGCCCCATGAAGGTGTCTTCAGGTTGTCTCCAAGCCCTGTGAAGGGATCTCCAAGCCCCTGAAGGGGACTCCAGGGTGTCTCCAAGCCCTGTGAAGGGGTCTCCAAGCCCATGAAGGGGTTTCCAAGCCCTGTGAAGGGGTCTCCAGGGTGTCTCCAAGCCCATGGAGGGGTCTCCAAGCCCCTGAAGGGGTCTCCAGGGTGTCTCCAAGCCCTGTGAAGGGGTCTCCAGGATGTCTCCAAGCCCCTGAAGGGGTCTCCAGGATGTCCCCAAGCCCTGTGAAGGTGTCTCCAAGCCCATGAAGGGGTTTCCAAGCCCTGTGAATGGGTCTCCAGGATGTCTCCAAGCCCCGTGAATGGGTCTCCAAGCACCGTGAAGGGGTCTCCAAGCCCTGTGAAGGGGTCTCCACGGTGTCTCCAAGCCCATGGAGGGGTCTCCAAGCCCCTGAAGGGGTCTCCAGGATGTCTCCAAGCCCCTGAAGGGATCTCCAGGATGTCCCCAAGCCCTGTGAAGATGTCTCCAAGCCCATGAAGGGGTCTCCATTGCCCCTGAAGGGGTCTCCAAGCCCCGTGAAGGGGTCTCCAGGGTGTCTCCAAGCCCCTGATGCGGTCTCCAAGCCCCATGAAGGGGTCTCCAGGGTGTCTCCAAGCCCATGGAGGGGTCTCCAAGCCCCTGGAGGGGTCTCCAAGCCCCTGAAGGGGTCTCCAAGCTCCATGAAGGGGTCTCCAAGCCCCGTGAAGGGGTCTCCAGGGTGTCTCCAAGCCCCTGAAGGGGACTCCAAGCCCTGTGAAGGGGTCTCCAGGGTGTCTCCAAACCCATGGATGGGTCTCCAAGCCCATGAAGGGGTCTCCAGGGTGTCTCCAGGCCCCTGAAGGAGTCTCCAGGGTGTCTCCAAGCCCTGTGAAGGGGTCTCCAAGCCCCTGAAGGGGTCTCTAAGCCCTGTGAAGGGGTCTCCAGGGTGTCTCCAAGCCCCTGAAGGGGTCTCCAAGCCCCATGAAGGGGTCTCCAGGGTGTCTCCAAGCCCCTGAAGGGGTCTCCAAGCCCCGTGAAAGGGTCACCAGGGTGTCTCCAAGCCCTGTAAAGGAGTCTCCAGGCCCCTGAAGGTGTCTCCAGGGTGTCTCCAAACCCATGGATGGGTCTCCAAGCCCCATGGAGGGGTCTCCAAGCCCATGAAGGGGTCTCCAAGCCCTGTGAAGGAGTCTCCAGGGTGTCTTCAAGCCCATGAAGGGGTCTCCAGGGTGTCTCCAAGCCCTGTGAAGGGGTCTCCCTGGTGTCTCCAAGCCCTGTGAAGGGGTGTCCAAGCCCATGAAGGGGTCTCCAAGCCCTGTGAAGGGGTATCCAGGGTGTCTCCAAGCCCCTGAAGGGGTCTCCAAGCCCTGGGAAGGGGTCTCCAGGGTGTCTCCAAACCCATGAATGGGTCTCCAAGCCCCATGAAGGGGCCTTCATGGTGTTTCCAAGCCCCTGATGGGGTCTCCAAGCCCTGGGAAGGGGTCTCCAGGGTGTCTCCAAACCCATGAATGGGTCTCCAAGCCCCATGAAGGGGCCTTCATGGTGTTTCCAAGCCCCTGATGGGGTCTCCAAGCCCTGTGAAGGGGTCTCCAGGGTGTCTCCAAGCCCCATGAAGGGGTCTCCAGGGTGTCTCCAAGCCCATGGAGGGGTCTCCAAGCCACTGAAGGGGTCTCCAGGGGGTCTCCAAGCCCCCCCTTTGCCATGCATGTTTGTGAACATGGCCTGATGGAAGCATGTTGGTGGATGAGTGGGTGGCACAGCACCCCAAAAATGAGCAGGGGATGGGGTGGCTGCTGCTCCTCAGAGCTCTGGGTCACCTCCCTGCCTCTTGGTGTGGTCCCCTGAAGTGTCAGCAGTGATTTGCAGCCTGAGCTTGGCTCCTCCAGACCCCAAAATCAGAGCTGGGTGGTGTTGGAGCCCATCCTGTGCCCCCAGGGGCAGGAGGAGCTGCACCCTGAGCTGTGCTGCACACACACTGCCCATGCAGAGCACTGAGGGGTGGTGGGGACCTTGGGGGCTAGGTGGTGGTTGTCCATCCTTGCTATAAACCCCAAGTGCTCCCCAAATTCAGCTTTGGGGGGGGATGTGGGTCATGGCTGTTGGGGTCTGTGCATGGCTTGCATGCGCAGAGCAGGGTGCTGGCTGGAATTGGGGAGGTGGGGAGGGGTTCTGAGCCCTGAAACCCCCCCTGATCATCACTGGTTCTGCACCTAGGAGGAAGATTTCCTCCGTCCCAGCAGCAGGGAGGAAGCACAGAAGCTCTGGGAGACTGAGAGGCTCAAGATGAGGCAGGTCCTGGACAAGCAGCAGAAGCAGATGGTGGAGGATTACCAGTGGCTGCGGCAGGAGGAGAAGTCCCTGGTGAGTGTGGGACCCAGGGGGACATGGGCAGCCTCTTCTCAGGGTCTGTGGGGACAGGACAAGGGGTGATGGGCTCAAGCTGGAGCACAGGGAGTTCCCCCCACCTTGGGGTGGGGTGGTGGTCCCAACCCATTGCAATTGGCTGGGCTGTGGTGCTGTTGGACCATCACTTGCCATCTGGGCAGAGCAGCTCAGCAGGAGGAGGGTTTTCTTGCCTTGTGGCACTCACATCTCTGGTGATAGAACATCACCACCAACCTGCCCTCTTTGGATGGTGTTTGATGCCCAAAACCCTGCTGAGAAACTGCTCAATCACTTGAAGAAGAAGCAGCTGATGACCACATCATCATTAGTAATCTACAACCTGATTTGGGCTCCCTGGGATCAAACAGCCAGGGATCTCCTGGAGAGAGTCCAGAGGAGGCTCCAGAGATGCTGAAGGGCCTGGAGCATCTCCCCTGGGAGGAAAGGCTGAGGGAGCTGGGGCTGTTCAGCCTGGAGAGAAGAGACTGAGAGGGGATCTGATCAATGGGGATCAATAGCTGAAGGGTGGGACCCAGGGGACATGGGCAGCCTCTGCTCAGTGTCTGTGGGGACAGGACAAGGGGCGATGGGCTCAAGTTGGAGCACAGGGAGTTCCCCCCCAATGTGGGGCAGAACTTCTTCCCAGTGAGGGTGAGGGAGCCCTGGGACAGGCTGCCCAGGGGGTGTGGAGTCTCCTTCTCTGGAGAGATTCCAGCCCCTGTCCTAGGGACCCTGCTTTGGACCCCATGAGCTCTGGGGGGGTCCCTCCCAACCCCTCCAGCTCTGTGAGGCTGTGATTGAGTGGCCTCAGGCTGTCTCCAGCTCTTACACCCTCATGGAACTGGTGGCAGAGCCACAGCAAGGCGTTGAGGTTGCCTTCCACAGCTGGAAAAACCAGTTCCCCCTCGGAGCAATGGCTCCTCCAACACCCAAACCTCTTGCACCCCCCCTTATTTTCCACACCCACAAGGATCTCAGGAGCCTTTTGAAGCTCTGGGGAATTTTAAATGCCCCCCTCAGGCTTGGAAGGAGATGGACAGGCTTTTATTTGATTGACTCACACAGCCCCTGAAGCAAAACCCAACTCCCCTCCCCTCCCCTCACCCCAGGGCTGCAAACAGCTCCTTGAGCATCAGTTTGGGATGAGGGTGATGGGAGGCCCCAGCTGGAGTCCTGTGGCCAGAGCTGGGGCCCAACACAAGGAAGATGTGGGGCTGTTGGAGAGGGGTCAGAGGAGCCACGGGGATGCTCAGAGGGCTGGAGCAGCTCCCCATAGAGAGAGGCTGAGGGAGCTGGGCTGGGTCAGCCTGGAGCAGAGAAGGCTGTGGGGGGACCTCATTGCAGCCTCCCCGTCCCTGAAGGGACCCCAGGAACAGGAGGGGAATGGGCTTGTGAAAGGGCAGAGACTGGCAGGACAAGGGGGATGGAGTGAAGCTGGAGGAGGGAAGGGGGAGAGGAGAGACTGGGGGGAAGTTCTGTGCAGAGAGAGTGGGGAGGGGCTGGAAGGGGCTGCCCAGAGAGGGGGTGGGTGCCCCATCCCTGGGGGTGTTCAAGGCCAGGTTGGCTGGGGCCCTGGGCAACCTTGTGTAGCTCCAGGCCTGGAGGTTGGTGGCCCTGCCTGTGGCAGGGGGTTGGAGCTCTGGGACCCTTGGGGTCCCTTCCAAACCTTTCAGGGGGGTTGGAGTTCTGGGACCCTTGGGGTCCCTCCCAACCCAGCCCACTCTGGGATTCTATGAGGGGGGAGACAGGGGGGGTGGGTGCCCCGTCCCTGGGGGTGTTCAAGGCCAGGTTGGCTGGGGCCCTGGACAACCTTGTGTAGCTCCAGGCCTGGAGGTTGGTGGCCCTGCCTGTGGCAGGGGGTTGGAGCTCTGGGACCCTTGGGGTCCCTCCCAACCCAGCCCAGTCTGGGATTCCATGATGGAGGTGGGACCAGCACTGGGCATAAAGCCCTTTCCCCTCCCACATCCCTCCCTCTGCAGAGGTTCATTCCTCTGCTGTGTCCCATGGCTCTCCCAAGGAAAATCCTTGGTTTGTGGGGAGGTTTTTTCCCTTCCTTTCCCCTTTTTTCCATGCCTCTCACCAAGCTTCTCCCTCTTCCCAGGACCCCACAGTGTTTATGAACAACAACGCTCCTCCGGTGAGTGATGCTGGCCATGGAGAAGCTGGGCTGGGGGGTATTTGGATGCAGGAGGTCCTTCTCCTGGGTAGTACCTGGAGATCCTCCTTTGCTTGGGCATGGTTGAGTCATGGATATTGGAGAAATTATTATTAATAACATAATGATGATATTAATGGGGTGAAATGATGAACATTAATGGTGTGGAGCTCCCCACCAGCACCTTTGGGAGGGGATGGTGATGCCTCCAGCCAGGATGTTGTGCCTCTTACTCTCCATTTCTTCCCTCTGCAGCTGCTCCCAGAGAAGGAGACGGATTACAGTGAGTGCCCACAGCTTCATGGGGTGGGGGGCTACCTGTCACCCCCCACCCAGGAGCCCCTGCTTTTGGGGCTGTGAGCTAGGACCTCTGTGTTGAGCCTTGGGGCTGTATCTCTCCCAGCTTTGGGATCCTCCCAGATGATGGGGAGAAGCTTTGTCTGCTCTGGGGTGGGGTGTGTGGGGGGGTGTCTGCCTGGTCTGGGCATGGGGGGTCCAAAGGTGGGGGTCTGGCATGGCTGGGATGTCTGTCTGGTGTGGGCATGGGGGGTCCAAAGGTGGGGGTCTGGCATGGCTGGGATGTCTGTCTGGCCTGGGCATGGGGGGTCCAAAGTGGGGGTCTGGCGTGGCTGGGATGTCTGTCTGGCCTGGGCATGGGGGGTCCAAAGTGGGGGTCTGGCGTGGCTGGGATGTCTGTCTGGCCTGGGCATGGGGGGTCCAAAGGTGGGGGTCTGGCATGGCTGGGATGTCTGCCTGGCCTGGGCATGGGGGGTCCAAAGTGGGGGTCTGGCATGGCTGGGATGTCTGCCTGGCCTGGGCATGGGGGGTCCAAAGGTGGGGGTCTGGCATGGCTGGGATGTCTGCCTGGCCTGGGCATGGGGGGTCCAAGGTGGGGGTCTGATCCTGCAGGGAGGTGGCATGGCTGGGGTGGGACATGGTGTGGGATGTGGCAGGGGTCTCAGGGGTCTTGCAGCATGTCCCTGTGTCCAAGGGAACAGCCAGAGTGACTCTCCTTCCTTTCCCTTACTGACGGTGTAGCAGAGTTCACGGGGCCCCCCCAGAAGCCTCCAAGACTTGGGGCACAGGTATGACCTCCCTGAACCTCCCCCCTCCTCTTCCTCCTTCTCCACAATCCCATCCCTCCTGTGGCAGGGGGGTTGGAGCTCTCTGATCCTTGGGGTCCCTCCCAACCCAGCCCAGTCTATGGTTCTATGATTCATTCTATCCCTCAGCATCAGGGAGGTGGATGGGGTCTGGTCAAGGCTCTTCACCAGTGCTGGGTCTTCCCCTCCTTGGCCCCCTTGTCCTGGGTCCAGTCTTGGTCAACATCTTTATCAATGACCTGGATGAAGGGATTGGATGTTCAGTTTGGGGGTGACACTGAGCTGGGAGGATGTGTGGGTCTGCCTGAGGGTGGGGAGGCTCTTCAGAGGGGTCTGGCCAGGCTGGAGCCATGGGATGGGATCAGTGGGATGAGGTTCAGCCAGGCCAAGGGCAGAGTCCTGCCCATGGGACACCCCGACCCCCAGCAGCTCCAGGCTGGGGCAGAGCGGCTGGAGAGCTGCTGGGGAGAAGGAGCTGGGGGTGCTGGGTGACTGGGACTGCCCAGGAGCCAGCAGGGTGCCCGGGGGGCCAGGAAGGCCAAGGGCATCGTGGCTTGTGTCAGAGCCAGTGTGGCCACAGGGCCAGGGCAGGGATTGTGCCCCTGGGCTGGGCACTGGGGAGGCTGCACCTCCAGTGCTGGGGCCAGTTCTGGGCTCCTCAGCATCAGAAGGACATGGGGGTCCTGGAGTGAGTCCAGAGAAGGGCAACCAGGCTGGGGAAGGGGCTGGAGGGCAAATCCTCTGAGGAGCAGCTGAGGGAGCTGGGGGTGTTGAGCCTGGAGAAGAGGAGGCTGAGGGGAGACCTTCTCCCCACCTCCCCTGCCCTGCCAGGAGGGTGCAGAGAGGTGGGTGATGGTCTCTTCAGCCAGGGGACAGGAGATGGGACAAGGGGCAATGGGCTCAAGCTGTGCCAGGGCAGGGTCAGCTCAGCTGGGAGGGCAAAGTTCTTCCCTGGCAGAGTTGTGGGGCTGTGGCACAGGCTGCCCAGGGAGGGGGCTGAGTCCCCACCCCTGGGGGGGTTTAACAGGGGGGAGATGAGGTGCTCAGGGCTCTGGTTCAGCTCAGGATGGGAATGGTTGGACTTGATGATGTCCAAAGGTCTTTTCCCACCCTGGGACTCTGTGAAGCTGAAAATGTGTTCTGGACCCATCTGATCTCACCCCATGGCCATTGTCCAGCTCTCCATCCACCCAGCCCCCACTGCCAACCTGGACCGCACGGATGACGTGGTGTACAGCAACGTCATGGACCTGGTGCAGGCTGTGCTGCAGCTGAAGAATGAGATCAGCCTCCTGCCCCCAGAGGGGTACATCCTGGTGGTGAAGGTAAGGAGGGGGACAGCACCAGGGATCCCACAGGGAACAGGGCAGGGAGCTGGGAAGGAGTGTGCTGAGTGGCTCCCACCCAGCATCCTCCTGGGGAAGGTCTTGCACATGGAGGAGGGAGCATTTCCAAAGCTCCCAGCTCCTCCTGTGGGTCCTTGGGTCAATGGTGGGGGAGTTTCCAACATGTCCTGCTCCTCCCTTGGGTCAACCACGAGTTTCCAGCATGCCCTACTCCTCCATTGGGTCCTTGGGTCAACGATGAGGGAGTGCCCAACATACCCTACTCCTCCCTTGGGTCAGCAATGAGTTTCCAACATGCCCAACTCCTCTTTTGGGTTCTTGGGTCAACCATGAGAGAGTTTCCAACATATCCTACTCCTCCATTGGGTCCCTGGATCAATGATGAAGGAGTTTCCAACATACCCTACTCCTTCATTGGGTCCTTGGGTCAAGAATGAGCTTCCAACTCACCCTACTCCTCTTTTGGGTCCTTGGGTCAATGATGAGAGAGTTTCCAAGATGCCTTACTCTTCCATGGGGTCCTTGGGTCAACAATGAGTTTCCAACACACCCTACTCCTCTTTTGGGTTCTTGGGTCAATGATGAGAGAGTTCCACACATACCCTACTCCTCTGTTGGGTTCTTGAGTCAACCATGAGTTTCCAACACACCCTACTCCTCTGTTGGGTTCTTGGATCAAAGATGAGGGAGATTCCAACATTCCCTAGTCCTCCCTTGGGTCAGCAATGAGTTTCCAACACGTCCTGCTCCACTTTTGGGTTCTTGGAACAATGATGAGGGAGTTTCCAACATACCCTACTCCTCTGTTGGGTCAGCAGTGAGTTTCCAACATGCCCTACTCCTCTTTTGGGTCCTTGGGTCAACCATGAGGGAGTTTCCAACATGCCCTTGTCCTCTGTTGGGTCAACAATGAGTTCCCAACATGCCCTACTCATCTTTTGGGTTCTTGGGTCAATGATGAGAGAGTTTCCAACATACCTTAATCTTCCATTGGGTCCTTGGGTCAACAATGAGCTTCCAACTCACCCTACTCCTCCATTGAGTCCCTGGATCAATGATGAAGGAGATTCCAACATACCCTACTCCTCTGTTGGGTTCTTGGATCAATGATGAGGGAGATTCCAACATGCCCTAGTCATCCCTTGGGTCAGCAATGAGTTTCCAACACGCCCTGCTCCTCTTTTGGGTTCTTGAGTCAACCATGAGAGAGTTTCCAACATACCCTACTCCTCTTTTGGGTCCTTGGGTTAACCATGAGGGAGTTTCCAACATGCCCTTGTCCTCTGTTGGGTCAACAAAGAGTTTCCAACACACCCTGCTCCTCTTTTGGGTCCTTGGGTCAATGATGAGGGAGATTCCAACACACCCTACTCCTCCATTGGGTCCTTGGGTCAATGATGAGGGAGATTCCAACACACCCTACTCTTCCTTTGTGTCCTTGGGTCAATGATGAGGGAGATTCCAACACACCCTACTCCTCCATTGGGTCCTTGGGTCAATGATGAGGGAGATTCCAACACACCCTACTCCTCCATTGGGTCCTCGGGTCAATGATGAGGGAGATTCCAACACACCCTACTCTTCCTTTGTGTCCTTGGGTCAATGATGAGGGAGATTCCAACACACCCTACTCTTCCTTTGTGTCCTTGGGTCAATGATGAGGGAGATTCCAACACGCCCTACTCTTCCATTGGGTCCTTGGGTCAATGATGAGGGAGATTCCAACACACCCTACTCTTCCCCAAGCCCATCCCTGGAGCCATTCTAACCCTACCCCCCCCTCCCACCCCCAGAACGTAGGTCTGTCCCTGCGGAAGCTGATTGGCAGCGTGGATGAGATCCTGCCCATCCTGCCCGCTGCATCCCGCACCGAGGTAGGACCAGGGAGGAGGGGAGAGCTGCAGGCTTGGGGGGGACTGGCTGGGGAGCTGTCAGGCAGAGAAGGACCTGGGGGTGTTGGGTGGCTGCAGGCTGAACATGAGCCAGCAGTGTTGGCTAGGAAGGCCAAGGGCATCGTGGCTTGTGTCAGAGCCAGCGTGGCCACAGGGCCAGGGCAGGGATTGTGCCCCTGGGCTGGGCACTGGGGAGGCTGCACCTCCAGTGCTGGGGCCAGTTCTGGGCTCCTCAGCATCAGAAGGACATGGGGGTCCTGGAGCGAGTCCAGAGAAGGGCAGCCAGGCTGGGGAAGGGGCTGGAGGGCAAATCCTCTGAGGAGCAGCTGAGGGAGCTGGGGGTGTTGAGCCTGGAGAAGAGGAGGCTGAGGGGAGACCTTCTCCCCACCTCCCCTGCCCTGCCAGGAGGGTGCAGAGAGGTGGGCGATGGTCTCTGCAGCCAGGGGCCAGGAGATGGGACAAGGGGCAATGGGCTCAAGCTGCCCCAGGGCAGGGTCAGCTCAGCTGGGAGGGCAAAGTTCTTCCCTGGCAGAGTTGTGGGGCTGTGGCACAGGCTGCCCAGGGAGGGGGCTGAGTCCCCACCCCTGGGGGTGTTTAACAGGGGGGAGATGAGGTGCTCAGGGATCTGGTTTAACATAGGATGGGGATGGTTGGATTCCATGAGCTTCAAGGGCTTTTCCAACCTGGTGACTCTGTGATTGTGGGAGGGGCCTGGCGTGGGGTCAGGTGCTGGTGCCATTTGTGTCTGTCACCCCTCAGATTGAGGGGACCCAGAAGCTGCTCAACAAGGACTTGGCCGACCTCATCAACAAGATGCGCCTGGCCCAGCAGAACGCCGTCACCTCCCTGAGCGAGGAGTGCAAGAGGCAGATGCTGACAGCCTCCCACACCCTGGCTGTGGATGCCAAGAACCTCCTGGATGCTGTGGACCAAGCCAAGGTCCAGGCCAACCTGGTGAAGCTCTGCTTGGAGTGATGAGCAGGGGTGGAGAGAGGAGAAGGAAGGAAGGAAGGAAGGAAGGAAGAGAAGGGTTGGGGAAAGGAGAGGAGGAGAGGACCTGTCACCCTTCATGTTGGTGGGCATGGGAGGAGAGCGTTGAGGAGGAGCTGGCTTTTGTGTGTCTCCTGTGGCCTCGCTGTCCTGCCCTCCCTGTCCCCCCTCACCTCCTCCTCCTGCCACCGCTCGTGTCTGTAGCATCGTCTCGTCGGTCCCCAGAAGAAGGGGAGGCAGCACCTGCTGACTGGTCCCTGGTGATAAAGGGCTTGGGGAGGGGGTCACCTGGCCATCCTGGAGGGTGGCTGAAGAAACCCACCAGCCTCCAACACCTCCTGGCTCCCAGCTGGTCCGTGTGTCCATCCCCTTGGCACCTTCTGAGGACAGACGGCTGCAGGCGGCGTGTCACCATGGGGACCCCTCATGCTGGGAGAGGGGTGCTGGCATCCTGGGTGGGAAGGTGGGGATGCCAGCAGAGGGGTGTCCAAAGGGACTGTGGCATCTCTCTCTAGAGCTTATTGAAGGAGGGGAAGCGGGTCCAAGCCCCGTGGTCCAGCTGGTTTCGGTACCCATGGCCAGAGCGTGCCCAGCCCCAAGAACTTGGGAAGGATGGGACCCCCCCTCCCCTCCCCCAAAGTGACCCACAACCTTTGGTGACACAACCCCCCAGGAGACCAATGCCTTTTCCAGGTGATGATGGGTTTCCTCTGGGCTGCTCTGTGTCAGCCAAGCAAGTGTCTTGTTGGGTCTGTGCTTCTCTTTGAGTTGGGAACCGGTTCGGGTTGGGCTTTCCCCCCAGCATCTCCCCACAGCGCTGTTCATCCTGGCTAAGATAAACCCTGCACCAAGCCCTGCTGTGCCTGTGCTTGCTTGTCATACCCTGTCCCCAAAACCCTGGGGATAAGCCCCTCTGGTCACCAGAACATCATTAGAAGGAGTGAGGGTCCCACTGCTCAGCCTTCTGCCTCCATGGGGAAGCACCGTCCCAGGGGCAGCATCCCTGGGGATGGGGTTCAACCAAAGCAAGTGGAGAGTCTGGCCCCTGGGGAGGGATAACTGCTGGAATCAGGACAGGCTGGGGGTGAGCTGCTGGAGAGGAGCTCTGTGGAGAAGGACCTGGGGGTGCTGGTGGGTGACAGGGTGGCCATGAGCCAGCAGTGTGCCCTGGGGCTGAGAGAGCCAGTGGGATCCTGGGGGCATCAGGAGGAGTGTGGGCAGCAGGTCACAGGAGGGGATCCTCCCCCTCTGCTCTGCCCTGCTCAGGCCCCAGCTGGAGTGTTGTGTCCAGGTCTGGGCTCCCTGGGATCAAACAGCCAGGGATCTCCTGGAGAGAGTCCAGAGGAGGCTCCAGAGATGCTGAAGGGCCTGGAGCATCTCCCCTGGGAGGAAAGGCTGAGGGAGCTGGGGCTGTTCAGCCTGGAGAGAAGAGCCTGAGAGGGGATCTGATCAATGGGGATCAATAGCTGAAGGGTGGGACCCAGGGGACATGGGCAGCCTCTTCTCAGTGTCTGTGGGGACAGGACAAGGGGCGATGGGCTCAAGCTGGAGCACAGGGAGTTCCCCCCAATGTGGGGCAGAACTTCTTCCCAGTGAGGGTGAGGGAGCCCTGGGACAGGCTGCCCAGGGGGTGTGGAGTCTCCTTCTCTGGAGAGATTCCAGCCCTGTCCTAGGGACCCTGCTTTGGCAGGGGGTGGGACCCCATGGGCTCTGGGGGGGTCATCCCAACCCCTGTGACTCTGTGACTCTGTGACCCTTGCTCTGCTGCATCCACATCCTCCTTGGAGCCCCAGTTCCTTCCCATTGACCCCCACAACTCATATGAGGGTCCTGGGCTCCCTCTGCCCCCACCCCAAGGGTTGCTGGTGACAGCACCCTCAGAGCTTTGCTGTTTGAAGAGCTTTGGGAATCACAGGAACGTCGGGGTGGAGGATGTGGGGAGGTGGTTTGTGCAGAGCAACTCAGCCATGAAGATGGGATCTCCCCAGAAGAAGGGTGCTTGGGGGTCTAGACCCTCACTGGGGTGGGGGTCACCCCAGAGTTTGTGACCAGCCAGGTAGGGCTGAGCCAAGATGGGTGGTGGGTGCTGGTGAAGGGTGAGGGGACCCCAGGGACTGAGGTGGGAAGGGGAGTGTGTTGCCCCTCTACCCCATCCCAGTGAGGTCTGCTGAAGATGCCTGGGGTGCTGGGGGCACCCTGACCTCTCCACCTCCATCCCACACCCCCGCTGCAGCACCCTGAGGAGACACCGCCCCAAGCAAGCCAGGACCACCCCTCCCAGGAGAGCTCTGCAGAGCCCTGAAGCCCAACCATGGTGGGTTGGGGGACCCCAACACACACATATACACCCACACCTGAGCACCCACCCCCTTGCACACCTCCTTCCTCACTGCTTCAACAGCCAGGACAGCCTGGGGACCTGCACATCCCTCTGTGGCACCGTTTATTTCCACCCCACCTCAATCCTCAAAGCACAGAGTGGTTTTGGGGACCCTCCCCCCCACCCTCCAGACTGCATCCCATGGGTGGGATGGAGGAGGGATGTGGGTGGGAAGTGCTGGGTGGATGCTCCCTAAGGATGGGTCCCTCAGGGTGTGTGGAAGCTGGGGGTGAAAAGAGGGGTTGCAGCAACCACTGGATTAACCCAAACCAGCTGAGCCCCCCCAGCACTACTGAGCTCCCAGGGTCTCTGGCTGGGTGGGATGTCCTGGTCTGTGGGGTGGGGGGGGTTCCTGTTCTGAGCCATCCCACATGTCAGGTTTGGCTGCTCCCATCAGTAGATAACAGCAGGACCAGGGGGCTGGGGTGAAGCTGGAGGAGGGAAGGGGGAGAGGAGAGACTGGGGGGAAGTTCTGTGCAGAGAGAGTGGTGAGGGGCTGGAAGGAGCTGCCCAGAGAGGGGGTGGGTGCCCCATCCCTGGGGGTGTTGAAGGCCAGGTTGGCTGGGGCCCTGGGCAACCTTGTGTAGCTCCAGGCCTGGAGGTTGGTGGCCCTGCCTGTGGCAGGGAGGTTGGAGCTCTGGGACCCTTGGGGACCCTCCCAAACCTTTCAGGGGGGTTGGAGCTCTGGGACCCTTGGGGTCCCTCCCAACCCAGCCCAGTCTGGGATTCTATGAGGGGGGAGACATGAGGGGTGGGTGCCCCATCCCTGGGGGTGCTCAAGGCCAGGTTGGATGGGACCCTGGGCAACCTTGTGTAGCTCCAGGCCTGGAGGTTGGTGGCCCTGCCTGTGGCAGGGGGGTTGGAGCTCTGGGACCCTTGGGGTCCCTCCCAACCCAGCCCAGGCTGGGATTCCGTGATCCTACGATCCCTCTTCCACCTGGAGCTCAGGTGGGTCTGTGCCTGGGCTGAGCTTTGCAGAGCAGAGACCCCCCTGAACTTAGCAGGGACCCTGCTCCTCCCAGGACTGGACCACCCAAAGTGTCATTGCCCACCCCACATCCTGCAGGACCTCCCCAGCCCTGTGGTGCTGAGCACCCTGCAGTCAGGATGTGCCCTAAACCAGCACGTTGCGCTCACAGCCCGATGGAGCTGTTGGGTTTGGGTAGGACTCAGAGCTGCTCAAGCAGGTACCTCTCCTAGATGCCTTCAGCAGGGGGGATGGAGGAGCTGTACCATGTCTTTCTTGATGGCTGTGACCACCCTGGGCAAGGCAGGAGGCAGCCCACCCTCCCCAGGTCACCCCTCAGCACAGCCCAAGGACTCTCCGTGGTGGCACCCATCTCCTCCTTAAGGAGGGGCAATGGTCCAGCTGGATGTGGGCAACACACAGAGGAGGAAGGGGGGGGGGTGTACATTCCCTGACACCCCCCCAAAGCCT
Organism: Porphyrio hochstetteri; assembly: GCA_020800305.1. NCBI lineage: Eukaryota > Metazoa > Chordata > Aves > Gruiformes > Rallidae > Porphyrio > Porphyrio hochstetteri. The sequence goes on along the minus strand of CM036907.1, from coordinate 126,113,042 downwards.
GGCCCAGCCCTTAGATCATCCCTGCCAGGTAGGGAGGGAGGAAGAGCCCCACAGTGCCCAGCAAGCAGACGATGATGAACATCCAGAGGAAGATGCGGTCGATCACCATGGCCACGTACTTCCAGTCCTCCTTCACCTGCCGTGACAAGAGGGGCTGTCAGAAGGGGGTAGAACCCTCCCTCCCAGATTCCTGAGGACCCCCTGGGGGTTAGGAGACCACACCATGCTTCCTCTGCATCTGCCCTTGGGGTGAGGAGAGACCCCTGTGTCTCAGAGCAGCAGGGCTGGGGGATGGACCTCGCTTGGGGTGGGTGGGGGGATGATTAGGGCAGAGCAACCCCCCCTCCCCACCCAGAGTTCTCTGAAACCACCTGGCTAAAAGGAGGGATGAAGCCCCTGAGTAGGGTCCTGGCAGAGCAGAAGACCATGGGGAGGACACCACATGCAGGAGGGGGACCCCCAATACTCCCCCACCCCACAGCGATGGGACCCTCAACTGATCCCATGAGCTGGGCATCGCCCAGGAGGGGGGTCATTGATCTTCTCCCTGGTTTTGGGTCCTCAGAAGACAGGGAACCAATTGGGGGGGTCTCAGTACCACCCCACCACGGAGGTACAAGTGTCAGGAGGCAGCACCCAAGGTTGAGGAGACCCCCCCACCCACCACCCTTCAGCCCCACTCACCGAGAAGTCAGCATCCTCCGCCCGCAGGTGGTCTGCAATGTACTGCACCCCCTCCAGGGCCTTCAGGATGCTGGGGGACAGCATCAGCCCCCCAGCTGAGCTCACCACCTCCTCCTCCTCTTCCTCTTCTCCCTTGGGGGCCACCTGGGGGGCTGCTGAACCTGTTGGTGCCTTCCCAGCTTGGCGCCTGCAGCCGTAGCGGCACTGGGTGCCCTGAGCACGGGACCCAGGCTTGGGGTAGGGCTTCTCTTCCTCCTCCTCTACCTCTTCTTCCTCCTCCTCCTCCTCTTCCTCTTCCCACTTGTCATCCACATCAGTCTCCAGCCAGCACCTAGAGGTGCTGAGCCTGGTGCCAGGGTGGTCATACTGCCCGGTGGTGCCTTCAGGAGGGGGTAACACAGGGGGTCTCTTCATGAAGAGCCAACGAGGGATGAAGTGGAGGAAGAAGCTGCGCACCCAGCGGGGCATGGTGTGGGTGCTGGGGGAGCGGTGGTGGACGTTGAGGACGAAGACAGTGATGATGATGGAGAGGGTGACGAAGATCATGGTGAAGAGGAGGTACTCCCCGATGAGGGGGATGACCAGGGACGTGGATGGGATGATCTCCGTGATGAGCAGCAGGAAGACGGTGAGGGAAAGCAAGACAGAGATGCAGAGGGTGATCTTCTCCCCGCAGTCAGAGGGCAGGTAGAAGACCAGCACGGTCAAGCAGGAGATGAGGAGGCAGGGGATGATGAGGTTGATGGTGTAGAAGAGGGGGAGGCGGCGGATGACGAAGCAGAAGGTGATGTCAGGGTAGATCTCGGTGCAGCAGTCGTACTTCTTGGAGTTGTAGGTGCCGATGGCGTTGATGATGGCCCACTCCCCGCTCTCCCAGTAATCCTTCAGGTCCACGTGGTGCTCCATGTTCTCCAGGTCGATCTTGGCCTTGTCATAGGTCCAGGAGCCGAACTTCATCTTGCAGTTCTGCTGGTCGAAGGGGAAGAAGGTGACGTCGATGCTGCAGGAGCTCTTGTAGATGGCAGGGGGCACCCACTTCACCTTCCCGCTGGAGAAGAGGTGAGCCTTCGTCATGTGGGTCACGGCAAACTCCCCATCAGCGCTGCAGGAGGGGGGAGGTGGGTGCTTAGAGGAAGAGGAAAGGTTCCCCCACCTCCAAATTAGGGTCAGGACCACCCTCTGGCTGGAGGTTGTGGCCCCATCGTGCATCCTTGCGCCATGGATTGGGGGGTTTCGCCTCCCTGGGTATCACCCAGGGTGTGGAGATGGGTGGGGAGGAGGAGGAATGGGCACAGGGAGGTGGGTGCAGGTTGGTTTGCATCATTAGGTGCTGGGGTGGGGTGGGGATGGGGGGCAGGAGGCTCATAGGGGGGGATGGAAGCGCCAGGGAGGCACTGGGATGGGATGGGATGGGGGGGTGGGATGTGTTGGGATGAGGGGAGATGGGGTGATAGAGGAGATGGGATGGGATGGGATGGGGTGGGATGGGATGGGATGGGATGGGATGGTTTGGGATGGGATGGGATGGGGTGGGATGGGATGGGATGGGATGGGGTGGGATGGGATGGGATGCGATGGGATGGGATGGTTTGGGATGGGATGGGATGGGGTGGGATGGGATGGGATGGGATGGGGTGGGGTGGGATGGGATGGGATGCGATGGGATGGGATGGGATGGGATGGGATGGGATGGGATGGGATGGTTTGGGATGGGATGGGATGGTTTGGGGTGGGATGGGATGGGGTGGGATGGGATGGTTTGGGATGGGATGGGATGGTTTGGGGTGGGATGGGATGGTTTGGGATGGGATGGGATGGAATGGGATGGGGTGGGGTGGGATGGGATGGGATGCAATGGGATAGGATGGGATGGGATGGGATGGGATGGGATGGGATGGTTTGGGATGGGATGGGATGATTTGGGATGGGATGGGATGGTTTGGGATAGGATGGGATGGGATGGGATGGGATGGTTTGGGATGGGATGGGATGGTTTGGGATGGGATGGTTTGGGATGGGATGGGATGGTTTGGGATGGGATGGGATGGGATGGGATGGTTTGGGATGGTTTGGGATGGGATGGGATGGGATGGGATGGGATGGGATGGGATGGTTTGGGATGGTTTGGGATGGTTTGGGATGGGATGGTTTGGGATGGGATGGGATGGGATGGGATGGGATGGGATGGGATGGGATGGGATGGGATGGAAGAAATCCTTCCTGGAGAGGGGGCAGGCCCTGGCACAGGGTGCCCAGAGAAGCTGGGGCTGCCCCTGCATCCCTGGCAGGGCTCAAGGATGGGTTGGATGCTGCTTGGGGCACCCTGGGCTGGGGTGGGGGTGTCCCTGCCTGTGGCTGGGGGGGCACTGGGGGGTCTCTGAGTGTTCTGCCCACCCAACCCACTGTGGGAATGGGTGATTCTCTGAGCTGGAGGGATGAGATGGGGTGGGAGGAGCTGAGCCTAGGACTGCCCCCTGGGAGCAGCAGCACTGACTTGTTGTAGAGCACGATGTCAGGGATCCAGATCATCTCAGAGGGCACCCGGATGGAGGTGACATTGTCAAACTCTGCTGGGTCCCAGCGCAGCTTGTAGTCACTCCACTCCTGCAGGGAGGCACAGGGGAGAGGCCATCAGGGGGGTCTGGGGGGGGAACAAGCTTCCAAACTCCTCCTCTGGCTGCATTGCCAGTGCTGCTGAGTATCTTCATCCACCACCTTGGTGAGGGAACAGCACCCACCCTCAGCAAGAACCTGATGATCCAGAGCTGGGAGGGGTGGGTGACACCCAGGACACTGCGCTGCCACCCAGAGAGACCTGGCCAGGCTGGAGAGCTGGGCAGGGAGACACCAGATGGGGTTCAACAAAAGCAAGTGGAGAGTCTGGCACCTGGGGAGGGATAACTGCTGGAATCAGGACAGGCTGGGGGTGAGCTGCTGGAGAGGAGCTCTGTGGAGAAGGACCTGGGGGTGCTGGTGGGTGACAGGGTGGCCATGAGCCAGCAGTGTGCCCTGGGGGCTGAGAGAGCCAGTGGGATCCTGGGGGCATCAGGAGGAGTGTGGGCAGCAGGTCACAGGAGGGGATCCTCCCCCTCTGCTCTGCCCTGCTCAGGCCCCAGCTGGAGTGTTGTGTCCAGGTCTGGGCTCCCTGGGATCAAACAGCCAGGGATCTCCTGGAGAGAGTCCAGAGGAGGCTCCAGACATGCTGAAGGGCCTGGAGCATCTCCCCTGGGAGGAAAGGCTGAGGGAGCTGGGGCTGTTCAGCCTGGAGAGAAGAGCCTGAGAGGGGATCTGATCAATGGGGATCAATAGCTGAAGGGTGGCACCCAGGGGACATGGGCAGCCTCTGCTCAGTGTCTGTGGGGACAGGACAAGGGGCGATGGGCTCAAGCTGGAGCACAGGGAGTTCCCCCCCAATGTGGGGCAGAACTTCTTCCCAGTGAGGGTGAGGGAGCCCTGGGACAGGCTGCCCAGGGGGTGTGGAGTCTCCTTCTCTGGAGAGATTGCAGCCCTGTCCTAGGGACCCTGCTTTGGCAGGGGGTGGGACCCCATGGGCTCTGGGGGGCCCTTCCAACCCCTGTGACTCTGGGATCCTGGTATCCAGAGGAACAGCACCACGGAGATACCACCAACCCCCCCGGGGCAGCACCTCTCTGCCCCAGATACCCTCCCCTCCTTGACACGCTCCTGCCCTCACCCCCAGGAGGGGAAACAGAGTCCCACCTGCTTCAGCCAGACGTTTGTGGTCATCATCTGGTTCTTCTCATCCTGGCGTGGGAGAGAGGGAGATGTGAGAGGAGACAGAGGGATGGGGCTTGTCCCATCACTGCATCATCTCCCAAATCACTGCCCTCCACTTCTGGGGCTCAGCTCCTCAGCAGCTGGTGCCAGGAGCGGGTCGGAGGAGACACCCAGCCAGAGAGCTCGGTTCCAGGGGAGATCCGCTCACTAGATGGCAGCAAGAAACAGCTCATGGCAGCCAACAGAGCCCGGCTGCTCCCGGGATGGACACAGGAGGGAGGGAGGGATGGAGGGATGGAGGGATGGATGGATGGATGGATGGATGGAGGGATGGATGGATGGAGGGATGGAGAGATGGATGGATGGATGGAGGGATGGAGGGATGGAGGGATGGAGGGATGGATGGAGGGATGGATGGATGGAGGGATGGATGGATGGAGGGATGGAGGGATGGATGGAGGGATGGAGGGATGGATGGAGGGATGGATGGATGGAGGGATGGAGGGATGGAGGGATGGAGGGAGGGAGGGATGGAGGGATGGATGGAGGGATGGAGGGAGGGATGGATGGAGGGATGGATGGATGGAGGGATGGAGGGATGGATGGAGGGATGGATGGAGGGATGGATGGATGGATGGATGGAGGGATGGAGGGATGGAGGGATGGAGGGATAGATGGATGGAGGGGTGGATGGATGGATGGATGGATGGATGGATGGAGGGATGGAGGGATGGAGGGATAGATGGATGGAGGGGTGGATGGATGGATGGATGGATAGTTTGACAGGCAGACACGTGGACAGCTGGATGGATGGATCAGTAGATGGAAGAACGTGTGAGTAGATGGGTGTACATGGGAGGAATGAGCGAGGGATGGAAGGACAGAAAAGCAGGTGGCTGGTGGGCAGGGGCATGACAGGGATGGAGCCCTGCAGTTTGCCTTGACAGTCCCCTCCTGCCAGGGGAAGGGAGGGTTTGGGATGGAGAGGAGGGGTGCAGACCCTCCTGGTCACTACAAGTCTGAGGGGGGCAGGGTGGGTGTTTTACCACCCATCAGGATCTCACTGGGTGCCCGAACCCAACGTCCCATCAGGGCTCCCAGACTTGTGTAGGAACCAACTGGTGACCAGTCAGCTGCCTGCTGGGACTGGGCTGGACTCACCACATCGATGAGCTGGGCGATGGAGAGCCCAAACTTCACGATCACCACATCAGAGGTGTTGGGCACCGGCCGTGACCAGCGGTTGTAGCCAGTGAAGAGATGCTTGAAGAGGCGCTCCTCAGCGTGGCTGCCAGGCTGAGCCCCCAGGCAGGCACCTGTGGGGAGAGGTGGGGGAGAAGAGCTTCCTAAGCACCGCTGTTTGCACCCCTGAAATGATGGGGGGGGGGGGTCCCTTTTGGGCAAGGCTACCCTCTGCCTGAGGGTGGGATGGATCTGCAGAGGGGTCTGGCCAGGCTGGAGCCATGGGATGGGATCAGTGGGATGAGGTTCAAGGAGGTCAAGGGCAGAGTCCTGCCCATGGGACACCCCGACCCCCAGCAGCTCCAGGCTGGGGCAGAGCGGCTGGAGAGCTGCTGGGGAGAAGGAGCTGGGGGTGCTGGGTGACTGGGACTGCCCAGGAGCCAGCAGGGTGCCCGGGGGGCCAGGAAGGCCAAGGGCATCCTGGCTTGTGTCAGAGCCAGCGTGGCCACAGGGCCAGGGCAGGGATTGTGCCCCTGGGCTGGGCACTGGGGAGGCTGCACCTCCAGTGCTGGGGGCAGTTGTAGAATCCCAGACTGGTCTGGGTTGGGAGGGACCCCAAGGGTCCCAGAGCTCCAACCCCCCTGAAAGGTTTGGGAGGGACCCCAAGGGTCCCAGAGCTCCAACCCCCCTGAAAGGTTTGGGAGGGACCCCAAGGGTCCCAGAGCTCCAACCCCCTGCCACAGGCAGGGCCACCAACCTCCAGGCCTGGAGCTACACAAGGTTGCCCAGGGCCCCAGCCAACCTGGCCTTCAACACCCCCAGGGACCTCCCATCCCCATCCCCAGTGGGTTCCCATCACCTGGGTGCTGCCAGGGCAGGGATTGTGCCCCTGGGCTGGGCACTGGGGAGGCTGCACCTCCAGTGCTGGGGCCAGTTCTGGGCTCCTCAGCATCAGAAGGACATGGGGGTCCTGGAGCGAGTCCAGAGAAGGGCAACCAGGCTGGGGAAGGGGCTGGAGGGCAAATCCTCTGAGGAGCAGCTGAGGGAGCTGGGGGTGTTGAGCCTGGAGAAGAGGAGGCTGAGGGGAGACCTTCTCCCCACCTCCCCTGCCCTGCCAGGAGGGTGCAGAGAGTGTTGGGGTGCCAGGGGGGAGGATGTGCCCAGCACCTCCCAGGGGGTGCTGGGGTACCGGGGAGGGGGATGTGCCCAGCAGCTCCCAGGGTGGGTTGGGGTACCAGGGCGGGTGTGCTCAGCACCTCCCAAACCCTGTCCTGGTGTGGGGCACGGTGGAGAACATCACACCAGCACAGAGACTGGGGATGCTGGGAGCCTGGGTGGGGGTAAACTGGGAGACAACTGGTTTTCCATGCACATGCAACACAGCCCCCTCTGCTTCTCCTCCCCTCTCCCCAAATTCACCCCCCCCAACCCCTGGGGATGGAGGGCTCAGGGGAAGGAAATTGAGGTCCCCCAGGGGAAGCCAGAGCCAACCTTACCTGCCTGGAAGGTGAGGAAGCACCACACAACGAGGGGGGTGATGCTGTGGGGCTCCTGCCCCATGGTCCCTGTGCTGGTGGGGACCTCTTCCCTGGAGCAGTTTGCAGAGCCCCCCCAGGAGGGACCAAGGGAAGGATGCTCAGCCACCATAGGGGACCTGGGATGGGGTGTCCTGGGTGTCCCCACCCTTAGAGAGCACTGGAGAAGCCATGGGTGGAGCTGGAGAGGGGCTGGGACACAACCCCAGGGTGGGTGCGTGGTCCAGGATGCTCTGATGAGTCACCAGCCCCAAATTTCATCCCTGGAAAGACAGCAGAGAGTGGCAGTGTCACCACCCAGGTGCCAGGGTGGGAGGTAGTGGTCCAACCATGGTCCCCCCAAAGCTGCACCCTCCCAGCTGTGAGCAGGGCTTGGAGCTGGTCTGAGCTGCCACCGTGGCAGGGCCAAGGGAGGATGTCCCCAGAGCATCTGGTCCCTGTCCCATGGGTGCTCCTCAGACAGGCAGGGCACAGGCTGCTGAGCCCAGGAGGTACAGGGATGGGGAGCTCAGCTCTGTCCCTGGGTGATGAGAGGGAGCCTGGTGCTCCAAACCTCCCTGGGGTGAAGAGAATGTAACTGGTTTCCTTCTGCCCACCCTGAATCAAAGCTGCTTTGTGTCCTGAGAGCACAGGAGGGGGAAGAATCTCAGCTGCTCGGAGGCTGCACTGCCCCAAACCAGCTCCCAGGGCTGGATACTCCTGCTTCTGAGAAGAGGGAGCATCCTTACAGTATCCATCATCCATCCATCCATCATCCATCCATCCATCCATCCATCATCCATCCATCCATCCATCCATCCATCCCTCCATGCATCCATCCCTCCATGCATCCATCCCTCCATCCATCCCTCCATCCCTCCATCCATCCATCCATCCATCCATCCATCCCTCCATCCATCCCCCCATCCATCCATCCCTCCATCCCTCCATCCATCCCTCCCTCCCTCCATCCATCCCTCCATCCATCCCTCCCTCCCTCCATCCATCCATCCATCCTTCCCTCCATCCCTCCATCCATCCATCCCTCCATCCCTCCATCCCTCCATCCCTCCATCCCTCCATCCCTCCATCCATCCATCCCTCCATCCATCCATCCATCCATCTCTCCATCTCTCCATCCCTCCATCCCTCCATCCATCCCTCCCTCCATCCCTCCATCCCTCCATCCCTCCTTGCACCCCCTTTCCCAGCCCCACATCACCCAGACAGCAGCAGCACCCTGCATCCAGACCTTTTCCCTGATGGATTTCCAGGGCAGGACATGTGCTGAACCTGCTGCAGAGATGCCCGGGGCATCCTATGTGCCTGCAACCACCTTCCTGGAGGGATGCATCCCACAGCCACCTTCCTGGAGGGATGCAGCAGGGATACATCCCATAACCACCTTCCTGGAGGGATGCAGCAGGGATACATCCCACAATCACTTTCCTGGAGGGATGCAGCAGGGATGCACCCTGCAACCACCTTCCAGCAGGGATACATCCCACAACCACCTTCCTGGAGGGATGCAGCAGGGATTCACCCCACAATCTCCTGGAGGGATGCAGCAGGGATGCATCCCAGAACCACCTTTCTGGTGGGATAGAGGAGGGATGCACCCTGCAACCTCCTTCCTGGAGGGATGCAGCAGGGATTCACCCTGCAACCACTTTGGTGGTGGGATACATCCCACAAACACCTTCCAGGAGGGATATAGGAGGGATACACCCTGCAACTACTTTCCTGGTGGGATGCATCTCACAACCACCTTCCTGGTGGGATGCAGCAGGGATGCACCCTGCAACCACCTTTCTGGAGGGATGCAGCAGGGATGCATCCCGCAACCTCCTTCCTGGAGGGATGCAGCAGGGATACATCTCACAACCTCTTTCCTGGTGGGATGCAGCAGGGATGCATCCTGCAACCTCCTTCCTGGGGGGATACAGGAGGGATACACCCTGCAACCTCTTTCCTGGAGGGGTATAGGAGGGATACACCCTGCAACCTCTTTCCTGGAGGGATGCAGCAGGGATGCATGCCAGAAACACTGTCCTGGTGGGATGCAGCAGGGGTGCATCTCACAACCTCTTTCCTGGTGGGATGCAGCAGGGATGCACCCTGCAACCAGATACATCCCACAACCACCTTCCTGGAGGGATGCCGCAGGGATATATCCCACAGTCACTTTCCTGGAGGGATGCAGCAGGGATTCACCCTGCAACCACTTTGGTGGTGGGATACATCCCACAAACACCTTCCAGGAGGGATATAGGAGGGATACACCCTGCAATCACTTTCCTGGAGGGATGCATCCCAGAACCACCTTCCTGGAGGGATGCAGCTGGATTCACCCTGCAACCACCTCCCTGGAGGGATGCAGCAGGGATGCATCCCAGAAACACTGTCCTGGTGGGATGCAGCAGGGATGCATCCCACAACCACTTTCCTAGAGGGATGCAGCAGGGATACATGCCACAAACACCTTCCTGGTGGGATGCAGCAGGGATACACCCTGCAACCACTTCCCTGGAGGGATATAGGAGGGATGCACCCTGCAACCTCCTTCCTGGAGGGATATAGGAGGGATACACCCTGCAACCTCTTTCCTGGAGGGATGCAGCAGGGATGCATCCCACAGTCACTTTCCTGGAGGGATCCATCAGGGATGTACCCTGCAACCACCTTCCTGCAGGGATGCATCCCTCAACCTCCTTCCTGCAGGGATGCAGCAGGGATACATCCCGCAATCACTTTCCTGGAGGGATGCAGCAGAGATGAACCCTGCAACCAGATACATCCCACAACCACTTTCCTGGTGGGATACATCCCACAATCACCTTCCTGGAGGGATATAGGAGGGATACACCCTGCAACCTCCTTCCTGGAGGGATGCAGGAGGGATGCACCCTGCAATCACTTTCCTGGAGGGATGCAGCAGGGATGCACCCTGCAATCACTTTCCTGGAGGGATGCAGCAGGGATGCACCCTGTAACCAGATACATCCCACAATAACCTTCCTGGAGGGATGCAGCAGGGATGCACCCTGCAACCTCCTTCCTGGAGGGATGCAGGAGGGATGCATCCCACAACAACCTTCCTGGAGGGATGCATCTCACAACAACTTTCCTGGAGGGATGCAGCAGGGATGCATCCCACAACCACTTTCCTGGAGGGATGCAGGAGGGATGCACCCTGCAACCACTTTCCTGGAGGGATGTAGCAGGGATGCACCCTGCAACCAGATACATCCCCCAATCACTTCCCTGGTGGGATACATCCCACAACCAGTTTCCTGGAGGGATGCAGCAGGGATTCATCCCACAACCACCTTCCTGGAGGGATGCAGCACCCTGTCCCATGGACCAGAGGATGCTTGTGTCCACCACAAGCCCAGCAAAGCCCTGGGCATCCCAATGTGCAGCCAGGAAGGCAGTGAGAATAATTAACTCCTTAATTAGGTTTTAGAAGGAGGCACTGGGGGATCTGGGGCTTTGAGATGGGAACTTCAGGCAGAGCTGGGAAACTTTCCCTGCTGCTGCTCCCCCAGCACTCAGCAAACAGCTCTAACTGGGGATGTTTGCAGGGAAAATCCACCTTCCTTGCTTCCTCCCCCCAGCCTGGACCCCCCAAGAACCCCCTTACCTGCTGCCAAGGGGGGCAAGGAGGGGTTCTTGAAGCCCCCTCTCCCTGTTGCCTCTGCTGTGCTGGGGTTGGGATGCTGAGCTGCTGAGGGCTCCGGGGATGACTGGAGTCTGGAGAAGGATGTCTCAGCTCTTCCTCCAAGTGGTGACGACAGGGGCTGGGGGAGGAGGGAGAGCCAAGGCAGGGAAGGAGGGGAGGCCAGGAGGATGAGGGGGAGGAAGGCTGGTTGGGCATTAGCTCCCCTGGTCCTTCTTACCCCCTCCCTGGGCACTGGGAGAGCTTCCCCAGTGTGGGGAAGGGCTGGGTTTGCTGGGGGTGTCTGTCTCTGGCATGGCACTGCTCAGCCTGGGGAGAGGGGAGGGGGTGTTGGGGAGGGGGTGTGAGGGTGGGGGGGGAAGGGAAGGAGAGGGGAGGGGGTGTTGGGGTGGGGGTGTGAGGGTGGGGGGGGAAGGGAAGGAGAGGGGAGGGGTTGTGAGGGTGAGGGGGGGAAGGGAAGGAGAGGGGAGGGGGTGTTGGGGTGGGGGGGGAAGGAGAGGGAAGGGGGTATTGGGGAGGGGGTGTGAGGGTGGGGGGGAAGGGAAGGAGAGGGGAGGGGGTGTTGGGCTGGGGTGGTGAGGGTGGGGGGGAAGGGAAGGAGAGGGGAGGGGGCGTTGGGGAGGGGGTTTGAGGGTGGGGGGGGAAGGGAAGGAGAGGGAAGGGGGTGTTGGGGTGGGGGGGGTGTGGGTGGGGGGGAAGGAGAGGAGAGGGGAGGGGGTGTTGGGGAGGGGCTGTGTGTTAGGTTGGGGGGGGAAGGGAAGGAGAGGGGAGGGGGTGTTGGGGTGGGGGGTGTGAGGGTGGGGGGGGAAGGGAAGGAGAGGGGAGGGGTTGTGAGGGTGAGGGGGGGAAGGGAAGGAGAGGGGAGAGGGTGTTGGGGTGGGGGGGGAAGGCAGCTCTGGGAAGCTCCGGGCAGCTCTGGGCAGCTCTGGGAAGCTCCAGGCAGCTCTGGGCAGCTCCAGACAGCTCCAAGCAGCTCAGGGCAGCTCTGGACAGCTCTGGGAAGCTCCAGAAAGCTCTGGGAAGCTCTGGGAAGCTCCAGACAGCTTTGGGCAGCTCCAAGCAGCTCCAGACAGCTCTGGGCAGCTTCAGGCAGCTCCGGGCATCTCCAGGCAGCTGTGGGCAGCTCCAGACAGCTCCGGGAAGCTCCGGACAGCTCAAGGCAGCTCTGAGCAGCTCTGGGCAGCTCTGGGAAGCTCCAGACAGCTTTGGGCAGCTCCAAGCAGCTCCAGGAAGCTCCAGGCAGCTCCGGGCAGCTCCGGGCAGCCCCAGGCAGTCCCAGGCAGCTCTGGACAGCTCTGGGGAGCTCCAGACAGCTCCAAGCAGCTCTGGGCAGCTCCAGGCAGCTCTGGGCAGCTCTGAGCAGCTCTGGGCAGCTCCAGACAGCTCAAGGCAGCCCCAGGCAGCTCAGGGCAGCTCTGGGCAGCTCTGGACAGCGCTGGACAGCTCTGGGCAGCTCCAGACAGCTCCAAGCAGCTCTGGGCAGCTCCGGGCATCTCCAGGCAGCTCTGGGCAGCTCTGGGAAGCTCCAGATAGCTTTGGGCAGCTCCAAGCAGCTCCAGGCAGCTCTGGGCAGCTCTGGGAAGCTCTGGGAAACTCTGGGCAGCTTTGGGCAGCTCCAGGCAGCTCCAGGAAGCTCCAGACAGCTCCAGACAGCTCCGGGAAGCTCCGGACAGCTCCAGACAGCTCCAGGAAGCTCCGGACAGCTCAAGGCAGCTCTGGGCAGCTCTGAGCAGCTCTGGGAAGCTGTGGGAAGCTCCAGACAGCTTTGGGCAGCTCCAAGCAGCTCCAGGCAGCTCTGGGCAGCTCCAGACAGCTCCAGAAAGCTTTGGGAAGCCCTGGAAGCTCCAGACAGCTCAGGGCAGCTCTGGGCAGCATCCCCATCCCCTGCTCCGGGTAAAACAGGGTGTGAGGTCTTGGTCCAGCCCCACACAGCACCTCCCCCAGCCCATAAAACATTCCCAAGGGGGATGGTGGGGAAATGGGGACAGCAAAGTCAGCACAACATCCAGCTTCACCCCCCCCCCCACCACCACCCACCCACCCAGACCCCACACACCCCTTCCCCCCATCCATCCAGGGGGCTGAGGATGCAGGGATGGGGACAGGGCTCCTCCAGGCAGGAGAGGTGGCAGGAGGATGGGAAATCCAGAGCTCCCCACTGCTTCCTGGCCTCTCAGGGGGGGCCAGACCCAGCCCTCCCCCCAGACCAGCTGCTTCTCCTTCCTTCCTGCTAGGAAATTTAATGCATGACCTTCCTGCAAGCCAAGCCCAGGGCTGCAATTTCCAGCCCTGAGGGACCTGCCCATGGATTTGCTTCCTTTCCCTTGGGACATAAATGAAGAAGCAGAGCTGGGTATGGAGAGGACCTGAATTTGTTGCTCCCCCACCCCAACCCTGCTCTGCTGTGGGACCCCCACCCTGTCTCTGCATCCCTGTGGCTGCCCTCACTGTGTCTGGGATGCTAAATCCATAAGGAATAGGATGGGGAAGCTGCATCCCAGCATCCCAGCAGCAGCCAGTGCTGAAGCTGGGGCAGATATTGGGTTGCCTCATCTCCATCCCACTGATGGGAACATCCTGCTGGAGTGGTCCAGATGTCTCTCTCTGATGTCATCACTGCATCAAACCACCCCAGCTCTTAACCATGGGTGTCATGATTGCATCAAACCACCCCAGCCAACCCCTCCACCACCCCTGGAAGCCACGCTGCAGCCAGCAGCACGATGCAAAGCCCCATCCCCACACCATGGTGTGGAGCCTCCAGCCCAAATCTGCATCCCAAGGCTCCAAAGGGAAGGTGTCCAGCACCAGCTGCACCCCCATCCCCACAGATGGGAAATGGGGGGGAAGGTGGAGAGATGGATGCTGGAGGAATGGGGAGCACCAAGGGCTGCTCCAGGAGATCCATCTGGGCCCAGCAAAGGCAGAGAATTCAGGAGAAGGATGAGTTGGCTGAGACAGTAGCAGATTAATCAGGAAGAAAGACAACCAACATTGATTTTCCAAGGAGGAAAAACCCAGAGCTGCCTGCTGGGATGGAGGATTGAGGGCTGGGGGGGATGGAGGGAAGCATCGTGGATGCTGCAGGATCCATCCCCTTGGCCAGGCTCCCACTCAGGGTCGACTTGTTTTGCTGGCAGAGGGGCAGTTAACGCTGCAGCCAGCCTCATCCATCCTCCTTCCCCTTCGGACAGCAGAGGATGGATTGAAAACAGACACAGAGGCAACGCTGCTGCCTGGCAGAGCACAAGGCATCTTTATTTCACCGCCCGCGGCTCCTGCAGCAGCTGTTGCTGCCCTGGGGGGGGTTATTCCCACCTCTCATCCCTCCTTAGGGTACACCAAGGAGGTATTGGGGTGCCCTGGGGTGGCCCCAAGTCACCCCCTTCATCCCTCCTGGGATAAGCTCCCAGCTTTTCTGTCTCCAGCCATTTCCCTGCATCCCAAACCTCAGTTGGTTTGATTTAGTGCCTGATGGTTCATCTCCAGACACCTGCCCTGTCCCCCACCCTGGTCCTAAGGAGGGGTCAAAATCCAGACTCTGCCCCTGCTGTAACCACCCCAGGGGCAAAAAGGCTCTTCCAAGCCCAGGCAGGGGCAAAGGAGTATCCAGGGCTGGCAGCAGCTATTCCCCAGGGATGTACCCCATCACCAGCCCAAAAAGAGCTGGGGCCAGGACTGGAGGTTGGTGGCCCTGCCAGTGGAGCTCTGTGATCCTTGGGGTCCCTTCCAACCCAGCCCAGTCTGGGATTCTATGTTTTCAGACCCTCTTGGGAGCCCAGTTCAGGCAAAACCCTGGGTGGGATGGCTGAGATGTTGGCACAGGGGCTGGTGAGCTGTGAGGAAAGGGAGCCTGGGTGGGTAAAGCTCTTTGGGGAGGAGCAAGAGGGTGTGGAGGGCTGCTGGGGGTGGGAAGGAGGGGATTCCTCCTCTGAATTGGGCTGGTGGCACTGGGATCTTTTAGCTGAGGGGAGAGGTCCTGTGGGAGAAATGCCTGGAATGCTGGGGGATGAGGGGGTTGTGGGCACCTTGTGTGCAATGGCATCGATGTGTGCAATGGCAGTGAGACGTGCCAGTGGCTCAGTGGCCATTGGCAATGTGCCAGTGGCATCAATGGCAGTGACAGGTGTAATGGCATCAACATGTGCCAGTGGCATCAATGGCAGTGACAGGTGTAATGGCATCAACATGTGCAATGGCAGTGACACATGCAATGGCATCAATGGCACTGACACATGCAATGGCATCAATGGCACTGACACGTGCAATGGCATCACTGGCAGTGACACATGCAATGGCATCAGTGGCACTGACACATGTAATGACATCAATGGCACTGACATGTGCAATGGCATCAATGGCACTGACATGTGCCAATGGCATCAATGGCACTGACACGTGCAATGGCATCAATGGCACTGACATGTGCCAATGGCATCAATGGCACTGACACATGCAATGGCATCAATGGCACTGACACGTGCAATGGCATCACTGGCAGTGACACATGCAATGGCATCACTGGCACTGACATGTGCCAATGGCATCAATGGCACTGACACATGCAATGGCATCAATGGCACTGACACGTGCAATGGCATCACTGGCAGTGACACATGCAATGGCATCACTGGCACTGACACATGCAATGGCATCAATGGCACTGACACAGCCAATGGCATCAATGTCATCAGCATGTGCAATGGCATCAATGGCACTGACATGTGCCAATGACATCAATGGCACTGACACATCCAATGGCACCAATGGCATTGACACATGCCACCAGCAACAATGGCATCAGCATGTGCAATGGCATCAATGGCACTGACATGTGCCAATGGCATCAACACACACAATGACACGTGCAATGGCATCAATGGCATCAACACAGCCAATGGCATCAATGGCACTGACATGTGCCAGTAGCATCAATGACATTGACATATGCCAATGGCATAGACACATCCAATGGCATCAATGGCACTGACACATGTCAATGGCATCGATGGCATCAGCACGTGCAATGGCATCAACACATCCAATGGCACATGCAATGGCATCAGTGGCACTGACATGTCCCAATGGCATCGATGGCATTGACACATCCAATGGCATCAATGGCACTGACATGACCCAACAACATCGATGGCACTGACATGTGCCAATGGCATCAACACACACAATGACACGTGCAATGGCATCAATGGCATCAACACAGCCAATGGCATCAATGGCACTGACATGTCCCAATGACATTGACATGTGCAATGGCATCAATGGCACTGACACAGCCAATGGCATCAATGGCACTGACATGTGCCAAGGGCATCAATGTCATTGACACATGTCTAAGGCATCAGTGACACTGACACATGTCAGTGTGAGATGTCAATGGCATCGATGGCATCAGCACGTGCAATGGCACCAACATATCCAATGGCACGTGCAATGGCATCAGTGGCACTGACATGTCCCAATGGCATCGATGGCATTGACACATCCAATGGCACCAATGACACTGACATGTGCCCCCAGCATCAATGGCATCAGCATGTGCCATGGCATCAATGACACTGACACATGCCACCAGCATCAATGACACTGACATGTGCCACCAGCATCAATGACACTGACATGTGCCACCAGCATCAATGGCATCAGCATGTGCCATGGCATCAATGGCACTGACATGTGCCAGTAGCATCAATGACATTGACACGTGCCAATGGCATCAATGGCACTGACACATGCCAATGGCATCGATGACATCAGCACATGCAATGACATGAAGACATGCCATGGCATCAACACATCCAATGGCATCAATGGCACTGACACGTGCCGATGCCATCGATGACATCATCACGTGCACTGACTTCATCACATGCCTCAGCACGGACACATGCCACTGGTGTGACACATACAATGACACTGCATGTGCCACCACATCACAGCATCACCCTCCTGTCCCCTCCCAGCGCCACCAGCCCCAGCGCCCTCTCCGTGCCTCAGTTTCCCTCAGCTCCCAGGACCACGGGATGGAGCTGGGATGCCCCAAAAGCCAATGAGCTGAGACAAGACCCCCCAAAATCCAAGGAGCTGAGCCACCTTGGGGTCCTACCAGCAGACCCCAGGCTGCAGAAGGGGGTCAGTGTCCCCCGTGTCCCCACTGGCCTCCCCACCGGGATGGAAGGTGCTGATGTAGCCATGAGGGTCTCAGAGGGGGGACCCCCTCCCCTCAATCTGGGAGAGGAGGTACCCGACCTCCTGCATCCTGGGGAAGGCTGAGCCATCATCACAGGGTGTCAGCTGTCACTGGGTTGGGAGTGACACCCCTCCTGAGCCCCCACCCCAAAGAGCCCTCACCAGCACCAGCACCCGACCCCCACGTGTCACCTGAGAGCCACCATGAAGCCTGTGGCACCCGTGGGGACACCCAGAAACCCTCTGGAGATGTCCCTACCCATGAAATCTGGAGCTCCAAGGAGCATCCTTGTCATCCATCCCCTTCCCAGGGCACTTACTCCTCCTTCTCCACTGTCCATGGGTGATGGACCTTGGGCACGTGTCACCTGAGAGCCACCATGAAGCCTGTGGGACCCTTGGGGACACCCAGAGATCCCCTGGAGATGTCCCCACCCATGAAATCTGGAGCTCCATGGAGCATCCCTCCCCATCCACCCCCCTTCCCAGGGCACTTACTCCTCCTTCTCCCCTGTCCACGGGTGATGGACCTCAGCCATGTGTCACCTGAGAGCCACCATGAAGCCTGTGGCACCCGTGGGGACACCGAAACTCCCCCTGGAGATGTTCCCACCCATGGAATCTGGGGCTCCATGGAGCATCCCTTGTCATCCATCCCCTTCCCAGGGCACTTACTCCTCCTTCTTCTCAGCCACATGTCACCTGAGAGCCACCATAAAGCTTGTAGGACCCTTGGGACACCCAGAGACCCCCTGGAGATGTCCCTATCCATGAAATCTGGAGCTC
>CM036907.1:125972766-126094752 GCA_020800305.1 Porphyrio hochstetteri | reverse complement strand
CAAAAAACCCCTCTCCCACCCCCAAACCCCTTTGCCACCCCCCAAATCTCCTATGCCACCCCAAAAACACCCCTCCCACCCCTCAAAAACCCCTCTCCCACCCCCAAACCCCCTCTCCAACCCCCCAAAACCCCTCTTCCACCCCTAAACCCCCTCTCCCACCCTCCAAATCCCCTTTCCCACACCCCAAATCCCACTCCCACCCCCCAAAAACCCCTTCCTATCCCCCAAACCCCCTGTCCCACCCCCAAACCCCCTCGCCCACTCCCCAAAAACCCTTTTCTCCCCCCAAATCCCCTCTCCCACCCCCAAAACCCCCACCCACCCCCCAAACCCCTTCTCCCATGGGGGGGTAGGAGTTTTTTGGGGGGTCACCAAGCCCCAGCAGCAGGTCTGAGCCCCCCTCCCCTTTAACTCTGCCCCCTCCCCAGCAGGGAGCAGCCCCCCCCCCACCTCCCAGCCTGGGTGGAGGCTGGTTTGGGGTGCTGGGGGGGGATGTCACACATCCCCCCCAGGGTGGAGCAGGGGGGGGCTGGTTTGGGGTGCTGGGGGGCTCACACATCCCCCCCAGGGTGGAGCAGGGTGGGGCTGGTTTGGGTGCTGGGGGGGGGTCACACTTTCCCCCCCCCCGGGTGGATAAGGGGGGCTGGTTTGGGGGGTCACACATCCCCCCTGGGTGGAGGCTGGTTTGGGGTTCTGAGGGGGGGTTCACATATCCCCCTT
The DNA here is from genome assembly GCA_020800305.1 of Porphyrio hochstetteri. Lineage (NCBI taxonomy): Eukaryota > Metazoa > Chordata > Aves > Gruiformes > Rallidae > Porphyrio > Porphyrio hochstetteri. The sequence continues at coordinate 126,094,029 of CM036907.1, read as the reverse complement.
GGGTGGAGCAGGGGGGGGCTGGTTTGGGGTGCGGGGGGTCTGGGAGGCGCTGGTTTGGGGGTGCTGGGGGGGTCACACATCCCCCCCTGGGTGGAGTGGGGGGACCTGGTTTGGGGTGTTGGGGGGGTCACACTTTCCCCCCCCCGGGTGGATAAGGGGGGCTGGTTTGGGGGGCTGGTTTTGGGGGGTCACACATCCCCCCCCGGGTGGGACGGGGGGGGCTGGTTTGGGGTGCGGGGGGTCTGGGGGGGGGTGGCTGGTTTGGGGTGCTGGGGGGGTCACACATCCCCCCCAGGGTGGATAAGGGGGGCTGGTTTGGGGGGTCACACATCCCCCCTGGGTGGAGCAGGAGGGGGCTGGTTTGGGGTGCTGGGGGGGTCACACTTTCCCCCCCGGGTGGATAAGGGGGGCTGGTTTGGGGTGCAGGGGGTCTGGGGGGGGGCTGGTTTGGGGTGCTGGGGGTGGTCACATATCCCCCCCAGGGTGGAGCAGGGGGGAGCTGGTTTGGGGTGCGGGGGGTCTGGGGGGGGCTGGTTTGGGGTGCTGGGGGTGGTCACATATCCCCCCCAGAGTGGAGCAGGGGGGGGCTGGTTTGGGGTGTTGGGGGGGTTCTCACATCCCCCCCTGGGTGGAGCGGGGGGGGGCTCCCGGGGCTGGTTTGGGGTACTGGCCCCACGCGTGGCCAGCCCTGCCCGCGCCCCCTATCCCCTTCCCACTCCCAGACCCTTTGTCCCCCTCGGGTTTGGGTGCCCCTGGGTGGGGCCAGGGGGTGCTGCTGCCCCCCGGGGTGCTCCGGGACCCCCATTCCTGGGAAGGAACCCCACGGATCCTCGGCGGGGAAGCAGCAGAGGGGAGGTCCCACAGCCCCACGGGGCCAGAGAGGGGGGTGTCCCCGTGGAAGGGCGCCCCACAGAGGGTCCCGGCAGGGTCCCCTCTCTACCATGAGCTGAGAGGCGGCGCTAGGACCCAGCGCGGCGCTAAGACAGGGGCAGGGCCGTTGCCTGTGGGGAGCAAAGGTCGCGGGTTCGAGTCCGGCTGCTGCCAGTGGCGGGGCGGTCATGGCGCGGCGGGTTGTGCTCTTCGACCTTGGCGGTGTGCTCTTCAGGCCCGGCCTGCAGCACTTCTTGGGCTCCTACGAGCGGGACTGCGCTCTGCCCAGGTACGGCCCAGTTTGGCCCGGTTCCGGGCCCAGTTCAGCCCAGCCCGGCCTGTATTTTAGCCGCCCGAGTCACGGCGACTCGGCGCTCGGCCTGAGACACACAGAGTCGAGCCCGTAATACTGTGTGTGCGGCCGCCGCCCGCACCGCCTGTGGGCGGCTGAGGCTCCCGCAGGAGAAGGCGAGTAGAGCTGGGTGCTGGGACCCCCCTGTCCGAGGGAGGGGGGGGCAAGTTGGGGTCTCTGAGTGTATGTGAGGTGTATACCTCCTGCCTGGCTGTGTGTGGGGGGGTTTTTTTGGGGGGGGGAGGGAAAGGGGGGTGTCCAGTCTTGGTTGCTGGGGGCAGAAATTGGGGGGGGGGGGGGCTGTCCTGGGAGGGGGGTGTTGTGGTAGAGCCCAGCACCCAAAAGAGCAGGATTGCCGTTGGGGAACGTTGGGAGAAGCAATAAGAAGATTAATAATTAAACAGGATGGTTAATGAAGCCCATCCCTGCCCCAGCGCTGAGACTGGACACAACTCAGTGCACCAGCTGGAGGTGACAAACCCCAAACTGTTAGACCCACCCCCCCCCCTCCCAAATCCTTCTCAAACAGCCTCTTGAACCCTCTACCCTAGTTAATACAGGGGTTAGCAATCCCAAACCAGAGGAGCCAAACAGGTTCTGTCTGTTTGCAGCACCCAAAGTGCCCCAATTTCCCAACAGCATTAAAAAAAACCCAACAAAACAAAAAACCCACCCAAAAAAAAACCCAAAAAGAAAAGCCACAGGGGAGTTAAAAATAAATAAATAAATAAATAAAAATATGAAACAGCTTCAATGCTGGAGGACACAGAGCAGATGGAGCAATAAATCCCCAGATTATCAGCCCATCAAACATATTTTTTCCCCTTGGCTTTAGAGCAAAAAAAAAAACCAAAAACCCTCCCAAAAAAAGTGTCAGTGGTTTTGCTGTGCCAGGAAAGCTGCTTTATTGGTGGCTCAGACCACGCTTGGTATCGACTGGGAGGAGAGAGCTTTTGTCCTAAAGCTGTAATCATGTTTTATTGCTGCTTGAAAAGGGCCTTTTGGGATCTTGTGCTAGGGGGAAATGAATTCTCCCTGAGCTATGGCTTATGAAACCTCTTGCTCCTTGCCATTATTTTTCTCCCTGGCAAAACTCACCCCCCCACCACCCTCTCCTTGAGCTGCCAGGGGAAATAAATGGGCAAGGAGCTCTCCTTGTCCTCTGCTGAAGTGATGCTCTGGTCCTGGGTGCTGATGGAGCTCTGCATCCCCAGCATCTCTCTGGTATTGGGGTGTCCCTGTGTGTGTGTCCCCCCCCACACTTGCTCCTAGCTGATGTCTCTGTTCTGTTGCCTGGCAGGGATTTTTTGAGGAGGGTCCTGTTTGCTGGTGGCTCTGACAGTCCTTATGCCAAGGTGATGAGGGGACAGATCACCCTGTCCCAGGTGAGCCCTTGGGGACCAACCCTGGAGCATCCCAGCAGCTGATGGGACCAGAGCTCTGGGATGTGCTTTCTTTTTTTGGAGTTGGGGGAGGTCAATGGAATGACTTTGGGGGGGGGTGTTTCCAGCTCTTTTTGGAGATGGAGGAGGGCTGCAAGCAGCAAGCCTCTGCCTCAGGCATCACCCTGCCACCCACCTTCTCTGTCAGCCGAGCCTTTGAGGAGATGGCAGCTGAGGGGGAAGGTCAATGCCCCCCTTCTGCGGGCAGCGAGGGTGCTGAGGAACAACGGTGGGTGCTGGGGCAGTGGGGGGGTGTTGGGGCAAGGGGTCATGGGGTAGGGATGCGGGGCAGGATCTCTGGTCCCATGATCCCCTGGTTCCATGATCCCATGATGCCCTGGTCCCCTGATCCCCTTGTCCCATGATCCCCTGATGCCTATGTCCCATGATGCCCTGATCCCCTGGTCCCATGGTCACCTGGTCCCATGATCCCCTGATCCCCTGATCCCCAAGTCCCATGATGCCCTGATCCCCATGTCCCCTGATCCCCATGTCCCCTGATCCCCTGGTCCCATGATCCCCTGATCCTCTGGTCCCCTGGTTCCATGATGCCCTGGTCCCCATGTCCCATGATTCCCTGATCCCCAAGTCCATGATGCCCTGATCCCCTGGTCCCCTGATCCCCATGTCCCCTGATCCCCTGGTCCTATGATCCCCTGATCCTCTGGTCCCCTGGTTCCATGATGCCCTGGTCTCCATTGTCCCATGATTCCCTGATCCCCAAGTCCATGATGCCCTGATCCCCATGTCCCCTGATCCCCATGTCCCCTGATCCCCCTATCCTATGATCCCCTGGTCCCATGATCCCCATGTCCCATGATCCCCTGATCCCCAAGTCCCATGATGCCCTGATACCCTGGTCCCCTGATCCCCATGTCCCCTGATCTCCTGGTCCTATGATCCCCTGATCCCTATCCTATGATCCCCTGGTCCCATGATCCCCATGTCCCATGATCCCCTGGTCCTATGATCCCCTGATCCCCTATCCTATGATCCCCTGGTCCCATGATCCCCATGTCCCATGATGCCCTGATCCCCAAGTCCCATGATCCCCTGATCCCCTGGTCCCGTGATCCCCATGTCCCCTGATCTCCTGGTCCCATGATTCCCTGGTCCCATGATCCCCTGATCCCTATGTCCCATGATGCCCTGGTCCATGACCCCCTGATCCCCTGGTCCCCTGGTCCCCTGGTTCCATGATGCCCCTGGTCCCCTGATCCTCTGATCCCCTGGTCCCATGATCCCTGGTGCCCTGGTGCCATGATCCCCTGGTCCCATGATCCCCATGTCCCATGACCCCCTGATCCCCTGGTCCCACGACCCCCTGATCCCCTGGTCCCATGCTCCCCTCTGGGGATCCCTGCTTGGTCCATCATCACCATCATGATCATCCTGACATCACCTCTCAGCATCCTTTGAGTCCTGCTACCGAATCCATCGGGCTCCTGACCACCCAGCCAGCAGTTAGGGGGCTGCTCTGGCTGGACCCTCAAGCTCAGCCCTCAGCATAGAACCCCAGCCTGGGCTGGGTTGGGAGGGACCCCAAGGGTCCCAGAGCTCCAACCCCCTGCCACAGGCAGGGCCACCAACCTCCAGGCCTGGAGCTACACAAGGTTGCCCAGGGCCCCAGCCAACCTGGCCTTGAACACCCCCAGGGATGGGGCACCCACCCCCCCTGTCTCCCCCCTCATAGAATCCCAGACTGGGCTGGGTTGGGAGGGACCCCAAGGGTCCCAGAGCTCCAAACCCCCTGCCACAGGCAGGGCCACCAACCTCCAGGCCTGGAGCTACACAAGGTTGCCCCATCCAACCTGGCACCCAACACCCCCTCTCTGGGCAGCCCCTTCCAGCCCCTCCCCACTCTCTCTGCACAGAACTTCCCCCTTCCCTTAGGATTTAAGACCTGTGTCCTCACCAACAACTGGGTGGATGACAGTGGGGGGAGGCTCTTCACTGCCACCCTGATGACCCTCCTGCACCATCACTTCGACCTGGTGCTGGAATCCTGCCGGCTCAGGGTGCAGAAGCCCCAGCCTGAGATCTACACTTATGCCTTGGATGCTCTGCAGGCAAAGCCACAGGAGGTTCAGCCACCACCCCTACCCCCCCCACCCAAAAAGAGGGCACCCCAGGGGTCTCTTTGGCCACCTGCTGTCCTCTGAGCACCCATCTCCCTGTGGGTGCTGAGCTCAGCCTCTTGCTGGTCCATCCCCAGGTCATCCTGCTTGATGACATTGGGGAGAACTTGAAGCCAGCCAGGGAGATGGGCATGGCCACCATCCTTGTCAGGGACACTGACACTGTCCTCAAGGAGCTGGAGGAGCTCTCAGGTGTCCAGGCAGGTAGCAACGGGCTGGGTGCACCCCCATATCTCCTGGGGACCCCCTGGAGAGCTGGGAAGGATGAGCTTGGTCACCTGGGGTTTCATGGGTGGTGATGGGGACAGAGGGGCTCAACCCCTGGTGATCTCATCCCTTGAAGCTTCTGAGCTCCCCTGGAGCCCCAGGTTTCCTCACCCTCTGCTCCTCACCCCACAGCTCCTCAGCCAGGAAGAGCCACTGCCGATTGCATGTGACCCATCTGATGTCACCCATGGATACGTGGCCATCAGGGTAAGGAGGAGGGGACCCACTGGGACACAAAGCCCTGTCCCCAAGCTTGGCACTGGGAGGGGGTGTTCAGCCCTGTGGGAGGATGTCCCAATCAAGGGGGGGGGCTTGTTGGGTTGTCCATCCTCCTGCGTGGGCTGCTCTGGGGTGGGATGCTGAGCTACACCATCTGTGAGGTCTTCTCCATCCATCCCTCCCTCCCTCCATCCCTCCCTCCATCCATCCCTCCATCCATCCATCCATCCATCCCTCCATCCCTCCCTCCCTCCCTCCCTCCCTCCATCCCTCCATCCCTCCCTCCATCCCTCCATCCATCCATCCATCCCTCCATCCATCCATCTATCCCCCCCTCCATCCCTCCATCCATCCATCCATCCCTCCATCCATCCATCTATCCATCCCTCCATCCCTCCATCCATCCATCCCTCCATCCATCCTTCCCTCCCTCCATCCATCCATCCATCCCTCCCTCCATCCCTCCCTCCCTCCATCCCTCCCTCCATCCATCCATCCATCCCTCCATCCATCCCTCCCTCCCTCCATCCCTCCATCCCTCCATCCCTCCATCCATCCATCCATCCATCCATCCCTCCATCCCTCCCTCCATCCCTCCCTCCATCCCTCCATCCATCCCTCCATCCCTCCCTCCATCCATCCATCCCTCCCTCCCTCCATCCATCCCTCCATCCCTCCCTCCATCCATCCATCCCTCCATCCCTCCATCCATCCATCCCTCCATCCCACCATCCCTCCCTCCATCCCTCCATCCATCCATCCCTCCATCCCTCCATCCCTCCATCCATCCCTCCATCCATCCCTCCATCCCTCTATCCCTCCATCCATCCCTCCATCCATCCCTCCATACATCCATCCCTCCATACATCCATCTATCCATCCCTCCATCCCTCCATCCCTCCCTCCATCCCTCCATCCATCCATCCCTCCCTCCCTCCATCCCTCCATCCATCCCTCCATCCATCCATCCATCCATCCATCCCTCCCTCCCTCCATCCCTCCCTCCATCCCTCCCTCCATCCCTCCATCCCATCCCATCCTCCCTCCCTCCATCCCATCCATCCCTCCCCTCCCTCCCACCCACCACCACCCACCATCCATCCCTCCACCCTCCCATCCCTCACCCTCCACCCTCCCTCCACACCCCTCCTCCCCACCCATCCCGCCCTCCCATCCCACCCTCCACCCATCCCTCCATCCCACCACCTCCTCCCACCTCCCACCTCCCTCCCACCACCCACCATCCACACCCCACCCATCCCTCCACCCTCCTCCATCCATCCACTCCCTCCACCCATCCCTCCATCCACCCTCCCTCCATCCACCCCATCCACCCTCCACCCTCCATCCATCCCTCCCTCCATCCCACCCCTCCATCCCTCCTCCACCTCCCTCCATCCCTCCCCCTCCCTCCATCCATCCATCCATCCATCCACACCATCCCCTCCATCCCTCCCTCCACCACCCTCCTCCATCCCCATCCATCCCTCCATCCATCCCTCCATCCCTCCACCATCCCTCCATCCATCCTCACCTCCATCCATCCCTCCATCCATCCCCTCCATCCCTCCCTCCATCCTCCATCCATCCATCCCTCCATCCATCCACCATCCCATCCCTCCATCCCTCCATCCATCCTCCCTCCTCCCTCCCTCACATCCATCCATCCATCCATCCTCCATCCCTCCCTCCATCCCTCCATCCCTCCATCCCTCCCTCCATCCCTCCATCCTCCCTCCATCCCTCCCTCCCTCCATCCCTCCCTCCATCCCTCCCTCCATCCCTCCATCCATCCCTCCATCCATCCCTCCCTCCATCCCCTCCATCCTCCCTCCATCCCTCCATCCTCCCTCCATCCCTCCCTCCATCCCTCCATCCATCCATCCATCCCTCCCTCCATCCCTCCATCCATCCCTCCATCCATCCATCCCTCCATCCATCCTCCATCCCTCCATCCATCCCTCCATCCATCCATCCTCCCTCCATCCCTCCATCCCTCCATCCATCCATCCATCCCTCCATCCATCCCCTCCATCCCTCCATCCATCCCTCCATCCATCCATCCATCCCTCCATCCCTCCATCCCTCCATCCATCCCTCCATCCATCCCTCCATCCATCCATCCATCCATCCATCCCTCCATCCCTCCATCCATCCCTCCATCCCTCCATCCCTCCATCCATCCATCCCTCCATCCATCCCTCCCTCCTTCCATCCCTCCCCCCACCCCTCCCTCCCCTCACCCACCCCATCGTTCCAAACCCCTTTCCCTTGCCTCCAGGCTGGTTGATGGGTGCTGTGGTGGGGGTGAGGTGGTACCACCCACCCACCCTGGGGTGCCTGTGTCCCTGCAGGCTGGGGTGCAGCTGCACTTCGTGGAGATGGGGCCAGGGCCCCGTGCTGTGCCTGTGCCACGGCTTCCCCGAGAGCTGGCTGGCCTGGCGCTACCAGGTGCTGGGGGGAGCCCCCCTAGGGTGGGTGCTGCTGGGGTGCTCCAGGGTGCTGGAGGACAGGGGGTTTGGGGGTGGCTCAGCACCCTGACTTGAGCCTGAAGGACGTGGGATGCATCCCAGGAGGGTTCATCCTGCTCCAGCATCTCAGGATGGTGGCGTAGGGAGCCAAGGAGAGGGGGGTGATGGGTGAGGGGTGCAGGATGGGTGCTGGGGGGGTGAAGGAGGGGTGCTGGGTGGGAAGAGGGGTGCAGGATGGGTGCTGGGGGGGGAGGTGAAGGAGGGGTGCTGGGTGGGTGCTGGGTGGGGTGAAGGAGGGGTGCTGGGTGGGCAGAGGGGTGCAGGATGGGTGCTGGGGGGGGAGGTGAAGGAGGGGTGCTGGGTCGGAAGAGGGGTGCAGGATGGGTGCTGGGGGGGGTGCAGGATGGGTACTGGGTGGGCAGATGCAGAATGGGTGCTGGGCTGGGCAGAGGGGTGCTGGGTGGGTGCTGGGTGGGGGGTGCAGGATGGGTGCTGGGTGGAGAGAGGGGTGAAGGATGGGTGCTGGGTGGAGAGAGGGGTGCAGGATGGGTGCTGGGTGGGCAGAGGGGTGCTGGGTGGGTGCTGGGTGGGGGGTGCAGGATGGGTGCTGGGTGGAGAGAGGGGTGCAGGATGGGTGCTGGGTGGGCAGAGGGGTGCAGGATGGGTGCTGGGTGGAGAGAGGGGTGCAGGATGGGTGCTGGGTGGGCAGAGGGGTGCTGGGTGGGTGCTGGGTGGGGGGTGCAGGATGGGTGCTGGTGGAGAGAGGGGTGCAGGATGGGTGCTGGGTGGGCAGAGGTGTGCAGGATGGGTGCTGGGTGGGCAGAGGGGTGCTGGGTGGGTGCTGGGTGGGGGGTGCAGGATGGGTGCTGGGTGGGGAGAGAGGGGTGAAGGATGGGTGCTGGGTGGAGAGAGGGGTGCAGGATGGGTGCTGGGTGGGCAGAGGGGTGCAGGATGGGTGCTGGGTGGGCAGAGGGGTGCAGGATGGGTGCTGGGTGAGGGAGAGGGGTGCAGGATGGGTGCTGGGGGGGTGCAGGGATGGGTGTTGGGTGGGCAGAGGGGTGCAGGATGGGTGCTGGGTGGGTGCTGGGTGGGTGCTGGGTGGGGAGGTGCAGGATGGGTGCTAGGGGGGAGCAGAGGGGTGCAGGATGGGTGCTGGGTGGGCAGAGGGGTGCAGGATGGGTGCTGGGTGAGGGAGAGGGGTGCAGGATGGGTGCTGGGGGGGTGCAGGATGGGTGTTGGGTGGGCAGAGGGGGTGCAGGATGGGTGCTGGGTGGGTGCTGGGTGGGTGCTGGGTGGGGAGGTGCAGGATGGGTGCTAGGGGGGAGCAGAGGGGTGCAGGATGGGTGCTGGGTGGGGAGAGGGGTGCAGGATGGGTGCTGGGGGGGTGCAGGATGGGTGTTGGGTGGGCAGAGGGGTGCAGGATGGGTGCTGGGTGGGGTGCTGGGTGGGGTGAGGGGTGCAGGATGGGTGCTGGGTGGAGAGAGGGGTGCAGGATGGGTGCTGGGTGGGCAGAGGGGTGCAGGATGGGTGCTGGGTGGGCAGAGGGGTGCTGGGTGGGTGCTGGGTGGGGGGGTGCAGGATGGGTGCTGGGTGGAGAGAGGGGTGAAGGATGGGTGCTGGGTGGAGAGAGGGGTGCAGGATGGGTGCTGGGTGGGCAGAGGGGTGCAGGATGGGTGCTGGGTGGGCAGAGGGGGTGCAGGATGGGTGCTGGGTGAGGGAGAGGGGTGCAGGATGGGTGCTGGGGGGGTGCAGGATGGGTGTTGGGTGGGCAGAGGGGTGCAGGATGGGTGCTGGGGTGGGTGCTGGGTGGGTGCTGGGTGGGGAGGTGCAGGATGGGTGCTAGGGGGGAGCAGAGGGGTGCAGGATGGGTGCTGGGTGGGCAGAGGGGTGCAGGATGGGTGCTGGGTGAGGGAGAGGGGTGCAGGATGGGTGCTGGGGGGGTGCAGGATGGGTGTGGGTGGGCAGAGGGGTGCAGGATGGGTGCTGGGTGGGTGCTGGGTGGGTGCTGGGTGGGGGAGGTGCAGGATGGGTGCTAGGGGGGAGCAGAGGGGTGCAGGATGGGTGCTGGGTGGGGAGAGGGGTGCAGGATGGGTGCTGGGGGGGTGCAGGATGGGTGTTGGGTGGGCAGAGGGGTGCAGGATGGGTGCTGGGTGGGTGCTGGGTGGGGTGAGGGGTGCAGGATGGGTGCTGGGTGGTTGCTGGGTGGGTGCTGGGTGGGTGCTGGGTGCCCCCCATCCCTTTACCCTCCCCCTCCCCCCAGATCCCTGCTCTGGCTGCTGCTGGTTTCAGGGTGCTGGCGCTGGAGATGAAGGGGTACGGGGAGTCCACAGCCCCCCCGGGTGAGCTGGGGGGGTACAGGGGTTGGGGGGGACAGGGATGGGGGGGACACAGGTTTGGGGGGACACAGGGATGGGGGACACAGGGATGGGGACACAGGGGTGGGGGGACACAGGGATGGGGACCACAGGGATGGGGGGACACAGGGATGGGGGGGACACAGGGGTGGGGGGACACAGGGTGGGGGGGGACAGGGATGGGGGGGACACAGGGGTGGGGGGACACAGGGGTGGGGGGGACACAGGGTGGGGGGACACAGGGATGGGGGGGGACACAGGGGTGGGGGGACACAGGGGTGGGGGACACAGGGGTGGGGGGACACAGGGGGTGTGGGGACACAGGGATGGGGGGACACTGGGGTGGGGGGACACAGGGGTGGGGGGACACAGGGGTGGGGGGACACAGGGGTGGGGGACACAGGGGTGGGGGGGGACACAGGGATGGGGGGGACAGAGGGGTGGGGGGACACAGGGGTGGGGGGACACAGGGGTGGGGGACACAGGGGTGGGGGGGGACACAGGGATGGGGGGACAGAGGGGTGGGGGGACACAGGGATGGGGGGACACAGGATGGGGGGACAGAGGGGTGGGGGGACACAGGGATGGGGGGACACAGGGATGGGGGACACAGGGGTGGGGGGACACAGGGTGGGGGGACACAGGGATGGGGGGGGACACAGGGATGGGGGGGGACACAGGGATGGGGGGACACAGGGATGGGGGGGACACAGGGGTGGGGGGACACAGGGATGGGGGGACACAGGGATGGGGGGGGACACAGGGATGGGGGGACAGAGGGGTGGGGGGACACAGGGATTGGGGACACAGGGGTGGGGGGACACACAGGGGTGGGGGGGGGATACAGGGATGGGGCTCCAGGCAGCTCCTTGGATCCAGACCCGGGGGGGACCAGGAGGATGATGTTGGGATGTTGGGAGGGTGGGATGCTGGGATGATGTTGGGATGCTGGGATGCTGGGATGATTTTGGGATGTTGGGATGCTGGGATGGTGGGATGCTGTGATGTTGGGATGCTGGGATGATGTTGGGAGGTTGGGCTGTTGGGATGCTGGGATGCTGGGCTGTTGGGATGATGTTTGGATGGTGGGTTTTTGGGATGCTGGGATGGTGGGATGTTGGGATGCTGGGATGCTGGGATGGTGGGATGGTGGGATGTTGGGGTGTTGGGATGCTGGGATGATGTTGGGATGCTGGGATGGAGGGATGGTGGGATGTTGGGATGGTGGGATGTTGGGATGGTGGGATGCTGGGATGATGCTGGGCTGTTGGGATGCTGGGATGGTGGGATGTTGAGATGGTGGGATGCTGGGATGATGTTGGGATGGTGGGATGTTGGGATGCTGGGCTGTTGGGATGTTGGGATGTTGGGGTGTTGGGCTGTTGGGATGTTGGGATGATGTTTGGATGTTGGGATGTTGGGGTGTTGGGATGCTGGGATGATTTTGGGATGTTGGGATGCTGGGATGGTGGGATGCTGGGATGATGTTGGGATGTTGGGAGGTTGGGCTGTTGGGATGGTTGGATGGTGGGATGCTGGGATGCTGGGATGCTGGGATGCTGGGCTGTTGGATGCTGGGATGATGGTGGGATGGTGGGATGTTGGGATGGTGGGATGTTGGGATGGTGGGATGCTGGGCTGTTGGGATGCTGGGATGTTGGGATGGTGGGATGATGTTGGGATGGTGGGATGTTGGGATGGTGGGATGTTGGGATGGTGGGATGATGTTGGGATGGTGGGATGTTGGGATGGTGGGATGTTGGGATGGTGGGATGATGTTGGGATGCTGCGATGTTGGGATGCTGGGATATTGGGATGCTGGGATGATGTTGGGATGCTGGGATGTTGGGATGGTGGGATTTTGGGATGCTGGGATGATGTTGGGATGCTGGGATGCTGGGATGCTGGGATGCTGGGCTCTTGGGATGTTGGGATGATGTTGGGATGTTGGGATGGTGGGATGTTGGGATGCTGGACTGTTGGGATGGTGGGATGGTGGGATGCTGGGATGGTGGGATGTTGGGATGCTGGGATGCTGGGATGGTTTTGGGATGTTGGGATGGTGGGAAGATGCTATGGTGGGCTGTTGGGCTGCTGGGCTGCTGGGCTGACGTTGGGATGTTGGGATGCTGCTGGTGCTGGTGTCTTCCACGCAGACATCCAGGAGTATTCCCAGGAGCAGATCTGCAAGGTGAGGGGCTGTGGGGTACACACATGGTGGGGAGGGCTGGGAGCTGTGGTCCCAGGCAGGAGCTGACCCTTTCTCTCCTCCCTCTCCCAGGATCTGGTTGTTTTCCTGGATAAACTGGTGAGGACCTTCCCCCCCTGCCCAGGGATGGGTCCCTCCTTGGGCCCCTGCCCACCCCACAGTGCCCTTCATGTCTTCCTCCCCATCCAGGGGCAGCTGAGCATCCCAAAACTCCTCAGGCCAAACCCCTTGGGGTGGCACTCACCCCCTCCTTTTATTCCCCAGGGAGGGGATTTTAGGGATGGGGGGTGCTTGGCAGTGGGGACACCCCCTCCCCAGCTCAGCAGCACCTTCTCCTGTCCCTGCTGAGGATGGGGTGATGGGCTGGTGGCCCCTTTCTTGCTCAGGGGGGGAGATACAGGGGGAGGAGGGTGCTGAGCTGCATCCCCTGCATCCCCCTTCGACCCTGAGCATCCTGAGTGACCCAAATCCATCCCCTTTACCCCCAGGAGAAGGTGTGATGGGGAGATGGGAACCCAAATCCCCCCCAGGAGAGGGTTTGATGGGGAGACTGGAGCCCAAACCCACCCCAGGAGAGGGTTTGATGGGGAGACTGGAGCCCAAATCCCCCCCAGGAGGGGGTTTGATGGGGATACTGGAGCCCAAACCCACCCCCTTCCCCCCAGGAGAGGGTTTGATAGGGAGATGGGAGCCCAAATCCCCCCCCAGGAGGGAGTTTGATGGGGAGACTGGAGCCCAAACCCACCCCCTTCCCCCCAGGAGAGGGTTTGGTGGGCAGATTGGAGCCCAAATCCCCCCAGGAGAGGGTTTGATGGGGAGACTGGAGCCCAGATCCCCCCCCAGGAGAGGGTTTGATGGGGAGACTGGTGCCCAAACCCACCCCCTTCCCCCCAGGAGAGGGTTTGATAGGGAGATGGGAGCCCAAATCCCCCCAGGAGAGGGTTTGATGGGGAGACTGGAGCCCAAATCCCCCCCAGGAGAGGGTTTGATGGGGAGATGGGAGCCCAAATCCCCCCAGGAGGGGGTTTGATGGGGATACTGGAGCCCAAATCCCCCCCAGGAGAGGGTTTGATGGGGAGACTGGAGCCCAAACCCACCCCAGGAGAGGGTTTGATGGGGATACTGGAGCTCAAATCCCCCCAGGAGAGGGTTTGATGGGGAGATGGGAGCCCAAATCCCCCCCCAGGAGGGAGTTTGATGGGGAGACTGGAGCCCAAACCCACCCCCTTCCCCCCAGGAGAGGGTTTGATGGGGAGATGGGAGCCCAAATCCACCCCCTTCCCCCCCAGGAGAGGGTTTGATAGGGAGATGGGAGCCCAAATCCCCCCCCAGGAGGGAGTTTGATGGGGAGACTGGAGCCCAAACCCACACCCTTCCCCCCAGGAGAGGGTTTGGTGGGCAGATTGGAGCCCAAATCCCCCCCAGGAGAGGGTTTGATGGGGATACTGGAGCCCAATTCCCCCCAGGAGAAGGTGTGATGGGGAGATGGGAGCCCAGATCCCCCCCAGGAGAGGGTTTGATGGGGAGATGGGAGCCCAAATCCCCCCAGGAGGGGGTTTGATGGGGAGACTGGAGCCCAAACCCACCCCAGGAGAGGGTTTGATGGGGATACTGGAGCTCAAATCCCCCCCAGGAGAGGGTTTGATGGGGATTTGGGAGCCCAAACCCACCCCAGGAGAGGGTTTGATGGGGAGATGGGAGCCCAAATCCCCCCAGGAGAAGGTGTGATGGGGAGATGGGAGCCCAAATCCCCCCAGGAGAGGGTTTGATGGGGATACTGGAGCCCAAACCCACCCTAGGAGAGGGTTTGATGGGCATATGGGAGCCCAGATCCCCCCCAGGAGAGGGTTTTGCTGGGGAGACTGGAGCCCAAATCCCCCCCAGGAGAGGGTTTGATGGGGATACTGGAGCCCAAACCCACCCCCTTCCCCCCCAGGAGAGGGTTTGATGGGGAGACCGGAGCCCAAATCCCCCCCAGGAGGGGGTTTGCTGGGGAGACTGGAGCCCAAATCCCCCCCAGGAGGGGGTTTGGTGGGGAGACTGGAGCCCAAACCCACCCCAGGAGAGGGTTTGATGGGGAGACTGGAGCCCAAATCCCCCCCAGGAGAGGGTTTGATGGGGAGACTGGAGCCCAAATCCCCCCCAGGAGAGGGTTTGATGGGGAGACTGGAGCCCAAATCCCCCCCAGGAGAGGGTTTGATGGGGAGACTGGAGCCCAAATGCCCCCCAGGAGAGGGTTTGATGGGGAGACTGGTGCTCAATTCCCCCCCAGGAGAGGGTTTGATGGGGAAACTAGAGCCCAAACCCACCCCCTTCCCCCCCAGGAGAGGGTTTGGTGGGGATACTGGAGCCCAAATCCCCCCCAGGAGAGGGTTTGATGGGGATTTGGGAGCCCAAACCCACCCTAGGAGAGGGTTTGCTGGGGATACTGGAGCCCAAATCCACTCCAGGAGAGGAGATGGGAGCCCAATCCCACCCCTTTCCCCCCAGGAGGGGGTTTGATGGGCAGATTGGAGCCCAAATCCCCCCCAGGAGGGGGTTTGATGGGGATACTGGTGCCCAAACCCACCCCCTTTCCCCCCCACAGAGGGTTCAGTTACTTGAGGTGTGTGGAGCCAATCCCTTGGGGTGATGAGGTAGTGCCTGTTCCTTGGGGGGGGAGGGAAGAAACCCCCCAAATAAAGGTTTTTAGGGGGAAAAAAAGGGGAAATATGGGGGGTTTCCCCATCCCTGGGGGTGTCCAAGACCAGCTTGGCTGGGACCCTGGACACCCTTGTGTAGCTCCAGACCTGGAGGTTGGTGGCCCTGCCTGTGGCAGGGGGTTGGAGCTCTGTGACCCTTGGGGTCCCTCCCAACCCAGCCCAGTCTGGGCTCACCTCTGGGGTGCTGCTTTTGGGGTGCAGGCTCATCCCCCCCCCTCCCCATCCTTGCAGGGCATCCCCCAGACCGTGCTGATCGGCCACGACTGGGGTGGTGCTGTGGTGTGGAACATGGCCCTCTTCTACCCTGAGAGGGTGAGGTGGGTCTTTGGGGACCTCCCCCCACCCTCCCCAATAATCACCCACCCCCCCTACTCCCCCCCCCCCATCCCCATCTCCCACCTAGCTGGATGGGCCACCCTTCATTTTCCCCTCTCCCTACAACAAAGCCCCAGCTGGGATGGGGATGGGACCCCCCCCGCTCTCCCCAAAATCCAGGGGTGATGCTAACTCTGTGCCCCCCCCCACCTTCTTTGACACCCCCTCCCCACCCTACACCCCACCTTGTCCTAGAGCTGTGGCCTCTCTGAACACCCCCTACCGACCTGCTGACCCCTCTGTGGACATCGTGGAGAAGATGAAATCCATCCCCACCTTCGATTACCAGTTCTACTTCCAGGAGCCAGTGAGGATTGATCCCCCCACTCCTACCCCTTTATTTTGGGGTGTAAACCCACCCACCCCCCTCCCCTCTAGGTTGGAGGGGGGGACATGTCCCAGGGAAGATCATGGAGAGGGTGATTTTGGGAGCTGTCATGCAGCACGTGTGTGATGCCCAGGGGATCAGGTCCAGTCACCTTGTGTGACAAGGAGGAGGGGAAGGCTGGGGATGTGTCTAGCTGGATTTTGGGAAAGCCTTTGGCATGGTTTCTCACAGCATTCTGAGTGAGAAACTGGCTGCCACTGGGCTGGACTGGTGGACCATCAGCTGGGGTAAAAACTGGCTGCATGGCTGAGCCCAAAGGGTGGTGGTGATGGAACAAGATCCAGCTGGAGGTTGGGCACAAGTGGCGTCCCCCAGGGCTCAGTCCTGGCTCCAGTCTGGTCCAACATCTTTATCCATGATCTGGATGAAGGGATTGGATGCTCCCTCAGTCAGTTTGGGGGTGACACTAAACTAGGAGGAAGTGTTGATCTGCCTGAGGGTAGGGAGGCTCTTCAGAGGGATCTGGACAGGCTGGACCCATGGGCTGAGCCCAATGGGATGAGGTTTAACAAGGCCAAGTGTAGAGTGCTGCACATGGGACAGAACAACCCCCTGCAGCTACAGGCTGGGGGAGACTGGCTGGAGAGCTGTCAGGCAGAGAAGGACCTGGGGGTGTTGGGTGACTGCAGGCTGAACATGAGCCAGCAGTGTGCTCAGGGGCCAGGAAGGCCAAGGGCATCCTGGCTTGTGTCAGCCCCAGTGTGGCCAGTAGGGCTGGGGAGGGGATTGTGCCCCTGGGCTGGGCACTGGGGAGGCTGCAGCTCCAGTGCTGGGGCAGGTTGTAGCATCACAGAATCCCAGACTGCTCTGGGTTGGGAGGGACCCCAAGGATCACAGAGCTCCAACCCCCTGCCACAGGCAGGGCCACCAACCTCCAGGCCTGGAGCTACACAAGGTTGCCCAGGGCCCCAGCCAACCTGGCCTTGAACACCCCCAGGGACCTCCCATCCCCATCCCCAGTGGGTTCCCATCACCTGGGTGCTGCCTGGGCAGGGATTGTGCCCCTGGGCTGGGCACTGGGGAGGCTGCACCTCCAGTGCTGGGTCCAGTTCTGGGCTCCTCCGCATCAGAAGGACATGGGGGTCCTGGAGCGAGTCCAGAGAAGGGCAACCAGGCTGGGGAAGGGGCTGGAGGGCAAATCCTCTGAGGAGCAGCTGAGGGAGCTGGGGGTGTTGAGCCTGGAGAAGAGGAGGCTGAGGGGAGACCTTCTCCCCACCTCCCCTGCCCTGCCAGGAGGGTGCAGAGAGGTGGGTGATGGTCTCTTCAGCCAGGGGCCAGGAGATGGGACAAGGGGCAATGGGCTCAAGCTGCCCCAGGGCAGGGTCAGCTCAGCTGGGAGGGCAAAGTTCTTCCCTGGCAGAGTTGTGGGGCTGTGGCACAGGCTGCCCAGGGAGGGGCTGAGTCCCCACCCCTGGGGGTGTTTAACAGAGGGTAGATGAGGTGCTCAGGGATCTGGTTCAGCTCAGGATGGGATTGGTTGGACTTGATCATCTCCAAAGGTCTTTTCCAACCTTGGGATTCTGTTCTATCAGGGGTGCTTGGGCATCACCTGCCCCATAGCTGGAGTATCACACCATAGTGGGGGTGTCTCCCCATCACCCTGCTTGGGAATGGGTGGGGGTCCCTTTTGCCAGACCTTTTTCCCATGCTGAGCACCCCCAAACCTCCCCTGCAGCCCCAATGGGTGGCAGAATGCAGGGTGGGGGGACCTCCTTGGGGAGGGTTAGCATCACCCATGGAGGTTTCCCCCCCCCACCCCATCCCCATGCAGGGTGTGGCAGAAGCAGAGCTTGAGAAGGATGTTGACAGGACCCTGAAGATCCTGATCCGCTCCACGCACCCAGAGGTAGGTGTGGGGGTGAGGGTGGGGGGACAGCCTACCCCTTGCCCCCTTCCACCTCACCCATGCCAGGAACCAGAAGCTTCAGGCTTCCCCAGAAGCTTGCTCCCCTCAAGCATGTGTGTGTCGTCCCCCCCAAACATCTGCCATCCTGGCACTGCCTGGCTGCAGTGAACTCTGCCTTGGGGACCATCAGTAGGGACCAGAGTGAACGCACCCTGTGAGCATCAGCACAGGGCCCGATGCTCGGTGCTGTGAGGAGGGGTCTGGACCCCCCCAAGTCTGGCAGCCATGGGGAGCCCCCCCAGGGGTGGGTTCTACCCCCCCCAGGGTGTGTAGGGTTGTTCCCTGTCTGCCCTTGGCCCCTCTCTCCACAGGACCGGCTGCCCTTCGCCCTCAACTTCCACAGGGTGCAGGAGAGGGGTAAGGGGGACACCTGGGCATGGGTGAGATGGCATGGGTGGGGATGGCATGGGTGGGATGCCATGGGTGGGGATGGCATGGGTAGGATGCCATGGGTGGGATGCTGTGGGTGGGATGGCATGGGTAGGGATGGCATGGGTGGGATGCTGTGGGTGGGATGGCATGGGTGGGATGGCATGGGTGGGATGCTGTGGGTGGGATGGCATGGGTGGGATGGCATGGGTGGGATGCCATGGGTGGGGATGGCATGGGTAGGATGCCATGGGTGGGATGCTGTGGGTGGGATGGCATGGGTAGGGATGGCATGGGTGGGATGCTGTGGGTGGGATGGCATGGGTAGGATGCCATGGGTGGGATGCTGTGGGTGGGATGGCATGGGTAGGGATGGCATGGGTGGGATGCTGTGGGTGGGATGGCATGGGTGGGATGGCATGGGTGGGATGCTGTGGGTGGGATGGCATGGGTGGGATGGCATGGGTGGGGATGGCATGGGTGGGGATGGCATTGGAGGGGATGCAGTGGGTGGGATGCCATGGGTGGGGATGCCATGGGTGGGATGGCATGGGTGGGATGCAGTGGGTGGGAAGGCATGGGTGGGATGGCATGGGTGGGGATGCCGTGGTTGGGATGCCGTGGGTGGGATGCCATGGGTGGGGATGCTTGGGTGGGATGCCATGGGTGGGGATGGCATGGGTGGGATGGCATGGGTGGGATGCAGTGGGTGGGATGGCATGGGTGGGGATGGCATTGGAGGGGATGCAGTGGGTGGGATGCTGTGGGTGGGGATGCCATGGGTGGGATGGCATGGGGGGGATGGCAAGGGTGGGGATGGCATGGGTGGGATGGCATGGGTGGGATGGCAAGGGTGGGGATGGCATGGGTGGGATGGCATGGGTGGGGATGCCGTGGGTGGGATGCCGTGGGTGGGATGCCATGGGTGGGGATGCCATGGGTGGGATGGCATGGGTGGGATGCAGTGGGTGGGATGGCATGGGTGGGGATGGCATTGGAGGGGATGCAGTGGGTGGGATGCTGTGGGTGGGGATGCCATGGGTGGGATGGCATGGGGGGGATGGCAAGGGTGGGGATGGCATGGGTGGGATGGCATGGGTGGGGATGCCGTGGGTGGGATGCCGTGGGTGGGATGCCATGGGTGGGGATGGCATGGGTGGGATGGCATGGGTGGGGATGCCGTGGGTGGGATGCCATGGGTGGGGATGGCATGGGTGGGATGGCATGGGTGGGGATGCCATGGGTGGGATGGCATGGGTGGGATGCAGTGGGTGGGATGGCATGGGTGGGGATGGCATTGGAGGGGATGCAGTGTTTGGGATGCTGTGGGTGGGATGGCATGGGTAGGATGCCATGGGTGGAGGTGGCATGGGTGGGATGCCATGGGTGGGATGGCATGGGTGGGATGGCATGGGTGGGGATGCCGTGGGTGGGATGCCGTGGGTGGGGATGCTTTGGGTGGGATGCCATGGGTGGAGGTGGCATGGGTGGGGATGGCATGGGTGGGATGGCATGGGTGGGGATGCCGTGGGTGGGATGCCGTGGGTGGGGATGCTTTGGGTGGGATGCCATGGGTGGAGGTGGCATGGGTGGGGATGGCATGGGTGGGATGGCATGGGTGGGATGGCATGGGTGGGGATGGCATGGGTGGGATGCCGTGGGTGGGATGCCGTGGGTGGGGATGCTTTGGGTGGGATGCCATGGGTGGGATGGCATGGGGGGGATGGCATGGGTGGGATGCAGTGGTTGGGGATGCCATGGGTGGGGATGCAGTGGGTGGGATGGCATGGGTGGCCCCCCCTTGGCGTGCAGCCTCGGGTGGGCAGCGCTGTGCCCCGTGGCAGGTGGGCTGCTGGTGGGCTTCCCAGAGTCCCCCCCCCCCAGCCGGCTGCTGCGGGGCCCCGACCTGCTCTACTACAGCCAGCAGCTCCAGCGCTCCGGCTTCAGGTGGGCTGGGACCCCCAGGGCCCAGGGCACCCCCACGGGGCACCCCAACCCCCACGGGGCACCCCCACCCCCACGGGTCACCCCAGCTCCAGGGCACCCACACAGGGCACCCCAGCCCCCAGGGGTACCCTCACAGGGCACCCCCAGGCCCCAGGGCACCCCCACGGGGCACCCCAACCCCCACAGGGCACCCCAACCCCCATGGGGCACCCCCACCCCCACGGGGCACCCCACCAGGCACCCCCACCCCCACAGGGCACCCCCACCCCCATGGGTCACCCCAGCCCCAGGGCACCCACACAGGGCACCCCAACCCCCATGGGGCACCCCAACCCCCACAGGGCACCCCCACATTCACGCAGGCCTGGGCACTGCGGGGGTACCCCACCCCCATGGGACACCCCCACTCCCATGGGGCACCCCAACCCCCACAGGGCACCCCCACATTCACGCAGGCCTGGGCACTGCGGGGGTACCCCACCCCCATGGGACACCCCCACTCCCATGGGGCACCCCAGCCCCCACGGGGCACCCCCAGCCCCAGGGCACCCCCATGGGGCACCCCAACCCCCACAGGGCACCCCCAGCTCCGGGGCACCCACACAGGGCACCCGAACCCCCACGGGGCACCCCAGCCCCCACGGGGCACCCCCAGCACCAGGGCACCCCCACGGGGCACCCCAACCCCCACAGGGCACCCCCACATCTACCCAGGCCTGGGCACTGCGGGGGTACCCCACCCCCATAGGGCACCCCCACAGGGCACCCCCACCCCCACGGGGCACCCCCACTCCCATGGGGCACCCCAGCCCCCAGGGGCACCCGAATGGGGCACCCCCAGCCCCACAGGGCACCCCCACCCCTATCGGGCACCCCCACATCCACCCAGGCCTGGCTTCACTGTTGGGGTACCCCACCCCCATGGGACACCCCCAGCTCCATGGGGCACCCTCACTCCCACAGGACACCCCCAGCTCCATGGGGCACCCCCACATCCACCCAGGCCCAGCTTCACTGTTGGGGTACCCCAGCCCCTCAGGGCACCCCCATGGGGCACCCCCTCCCCCATGGGGCACCCCCACCCCCACACAGCACCCCCACGGGGCACCCCAGCCCCAGGGCACCCCCACAGGGCACCCCCACCCCCATGGGGCACCCCCAGATCCACCCAGGCCTGGCTTCACTGCTGGGGTACCCCACCCCCATGGGACACCCCCACTCCCATGGGGCACCCCCACCCCCATGGGGCACCCCCAGATCCACCCAGGCCTGGCTTCACTGCTGGGGTACCCCAGCCCCCAGGGGCACCCCAATGGGGCACCCCCACCCCCATGGGGCACCCCCACATCCACCCAGGCCTGGCTTCACTGCTGGGGTACCCCACCCCCATGGGACACCCCCACTCCCATGGGGCACCCCAGTCCCCACAGGCACCCCAATGGGGCACCCCCAGCCCCACAGGGCACCCCCAGCCCTATGGGGCACCCCCACATCCATGGGGCACCCCAGTCCCCACAGGCACCCCAATGGGGCACCCCCAGGGCACCCCCACCCCTATGGGGCACCCCCACACCCATGGGGCACCCCAGCCCCCACGGGTACCCCAATGGGGCACCCCCAGCCCCATGGGGCACCCCCACATCCATGGGGCACCCCCACATCCACCCAGGCCTGGCTTCCCAGCCCAGCAAGGGGCGAGGCTGGGGGGCCAGGGGAGGGGGCTGCTTTCCCCTGGCACCCCAGTATCTCCAGCCTGGCCCCTGTTTCCAGAGGCCCCTTGAACTGGTACCGCAACATGAGACCCAACTGGCGCTGGGCTCTGTCGGCCAAGGACAGGAAGGTGGGGGGCTGGGCCCGTCCTGGGGGGCTGATGGGGTCCTGGGGGGCTGATGGGGTCCTGGGGGGTTGATGGGGTCCTGGGGGGGCTGGGCCCATCCTGGTGGGGGGGCTGGGCCTGTCCTGGGGGGCTGATGGGGTCCTGGGGGGCTGGGCCCATCCTGGGGGGCTGATGGGGTCCTGGGGGGCTGAACCTGTCCTGGGGGGCTGGGCCCATCCTGGGGGGCTGATGGGGTCCTGGGGGGCTGGGCCCGTCCTGGGGGGGCTGATGGGGTCCTGGGGGGCTGGGCCCATGCTGGTGGGGGGGCTGATGTGGTCCTGGGGGGCTGAGCCTGTCCTGGGGGGCTGGGCCCATCCTGGGGGGCTGATGGGGTCCTGGGGGGCTGGGCCCATCCTGGGGTGGGGGATCTGGGCCTGTCCTGGGGGGGCTGATGGGGTCCTGGGGGGTGGGGGCTGAGCCCATCCTGGGGGGGCTGGGCCTGTCCTGGGGGGCTGATTGGGTCCTGGGGGGGCTGATGGGGTCCTGGGGGGGGGCTGGGCCCATCCTGGGGGGCTGATGGGGTCCTGGGGGGCAGATGGGGTCCTGTGGGGGGGAGCTGAGCCCATCCTGGGGGGCTGATGGGGTCCTGGGGGCCTGAGCCTGTCCTGGGGTGCTGGGCCCATCCTGGGGTGGGGGACCTGGGCCTGTCCTGGGGGGGCTGATGGGGTCCTGGGGGGCTGAGCCTGTCCTGGGGGACTGGGCCCATCCTGGGGGGCTGATGGGGTCCTGGGGGGCTGGGCCCATCCTGGTGGGGGGGTTGGGCCTGTCCTGGGGGGCTGATGGGGTCCTGGGGGGCTGATGGGGTCCTGGGGGGCTGAGCCTGTCCTGGGGGGCTGATGGGGTCCTGGGGGGCTGGGCCCATCCTGGTGGGGGGGCTGAGCCCATCCTGGGGGGCTGATCCCGTCCTGGGGGGGCTGATCCCATCCTGGGGGGGCTGATCCTGTCCTGGGGGGCTGATCCCATCCTGGGGGGGCTGATGGTGTCCTGGGGGGGCTGATCCCATCCTGGGGGGGCTGATCCCATCCTGGGGGGCTGATCATGTCCGGGGGGGGCTGATCCCATCCTGGGGGGGCTGATGGTGTCCTGGGGGGTCTGATCCCGTCCTGGGGGGGCTGATCCCATCCTGGGGGGCTGATCATGTCCGGGGGGGGCTGATCCCATTCTGGGGGGTGCTGATCCCATCCTGGGGGGCTGATCATGTCCTGGGGGGTCTGATCCCATCCTGGGGGGGCTGATCATGTCCTGGGAGGGCTGATCCCATCCAGGGGGGTGCTGATCCTATCCTGGGGGGACTGATCATGTCCTGGGGGGCTGATCCTGTCCTGGAGGGGCTGATCATGTCCTGGGGGGTGCTGATCCTGTCCTGGGGGGGCTGATCCCATCCTGGGGGGGCTGATGGTGTCCTGGGGGGGCTGATCCCATCCTGGGGGGGCTGATCCCATCCTGGGGGGCTGATCATGTCCGGGGGGGGCTGATCCCATCCAGGGGGGTGCTGATCCCATCCTGGGGGGCTGATCATGTCCTGGGGGGTGCTGATCCTGTCCTGGGGGGGCTGATCCCATCCTGGGGGGGCTGATGGTGTCCTGGGGGGTCTGATCCCATCCTGGGGGGTCTGATCCCATCCTGGGGGGCTGATCATGTCCTGGGGGGTCTGATCCCATCCTGGGGGGGCTGATCCCGTCCTGGGGGTCTGATCCTGTCCTGGGGGGTCTGATCCCATCCTGGGGGGGCTGATCATGTCCTGGGGTGTCTGATCCCATCCTGGGGGGCTGATCATGTCCTGGGGGGGCTGATCCCATTCTGGGGGGTGCTGATCCCATCCTGGGGGGGGCTGATCTTGTCCTGGGGGGGCTGATCCCATTCTGGGGGGGCTGATCCCATCCAGGGGGGTGCTGATCCTATCCTGGGGGGGCTGATGGTGTCCTGGGGGGGCTGATCCTGTCCTGGGGGTGCTGATCCCATCCTGGGGGGGCTGATCCCATCCTGGGGGGGCTGATGGTGTCCTGGGGGGGCTGATCCTGTCCGGGGGGGGCTGATCCCATCCTGGGGGGGCTGATCCCATCCTGGGGGGCTGATGGTGTCCTGGGGGGACTCATCCTGTCCTGGGGGGGCTGATCATGTCCTGGGGGGCTGATCCCATCCTGGGGGGGCTGATCCTGTCCTGGGGGAGCTGATCCAATCCTGGGGGGCTGATCCCATCCTGGGGGGGCTGATGGTGTCCTGGGGGGGCTGATCATGTCCTGGGGGGGCTGATCCCATCCTGGGGGGTCTGATCTTGTCCTGGGGGGGCTGATCCCATCCTGGGGGGGCTGATCCTGTCCTGGGGGGCTGATCCCATCCTGGGGGGGCTGATCATGTCCTGGGGGGCTGATCCCATCCTGGGGGGGCTGATCCTGTCCTGGGGTGGCTGATCCCATCCTGGGGGGACTGATCATGTCCTGGGGGGCTGATCCCATCCTGGGGGGGCTGATCCAATCCTGGGGGGCTGATCCCATCCTGGGTGGGCTGATCCCATCCTGGGGGGGCTGATGGTGTCCTGGGGGGGCTGATCATGTCCTGGGGGGGCTGATCCCATCCTCGGGGGGCTGATCTTGTCCTGGGGGGGCTGATCCCATCCTGGGGGGGCTGATCCTGTCCTGGGGGTTGCTGATCCCATCCTGGTGGGGCTGATCCCATCCTGGGGGTGCTGATCATGTCCTGGGGGGGCTGATCCCATCCTGGGGGGGCTGATCATGTCCTGGGGGGGCTGATCCCATCCTGGGGGGGCTGATCCTGTCTTGGGGTGGCTGATCCCATCCTGGGGGGGCTGATCCCATCCTGGGGGGCTGATCATGTCCTGGGAGGGCTCTGATCCCATCCTGGGGGGGCTGATCCTGTCCTGGGGGGGCTGATCCCATCCTGGGGGGGCTGATCCCATCCTGGGGGGGCTGATCCTGTCCTGGGAGGGCTCTGATCCCATCCTGGGGGGGCTGATCCTGTCCTGGGGGGGCTGATCCCATCCTGGGAGGGCTGATCCCATCCTGGGGGGCTGATCATGTCCTCGGGGGGCTGATCCCATCCTGGGGGGGCTGATCCTGTCTTGGGGTGGCTGATCCCATCCTGGGGGGGCTGATCCCATCCTGCGGGGGCTGATCCTGTCCTGGGGGGGCTGATCCCATCCTGGGGGGGCTGATCCCATCCTGGGAGGGCTGATCCCATCCTGGGGGGCTGATCATGTCCTCGGGGGGCTGATCCCATCCTGGGGGGGCTGATCCCATCCTGGGGGGCTGATCATGTCCTCGGGGGGCTGATCCCATCCTGGGGGGGCTGATCCTGTCTTGGGAGGGCTGATCCCATCCTGGGGGGCTGATCCTGTCCTGGGGGGGCTGATCCCATCCTGGGAGGGCTGATCCCATCCTGGGGGGCTGATCATGTCCTGGGGGGGCTGATCCCATCCTGGGAGGGCTGATCCCATCCTGGGGGGCTGATCATGTCCTCGGGGGGCTGATCCCATCCTGCGGGGGCTGATCCTGTCTTGGGGTGGCTGATCCCATCCTGGGGGGGTCTGATCCTGTCCTGGGAGGGCTGATCCCATCCTGGGGGGGCTGATCATGTCCTCGGGGGGCTGATCCCATCCTGGGGGGGCTGATCATGTCCTGGGGGGGCTGATCCCATCCTGGGGGGCTGATGGTGTCCTGGGGGGTCTGATCCCATCCTGGGGGGGCTGATCCCATCCTGGGGTGGCTGATCATGTCCTGGGGGGCTGATCCCATTCTGGGGGGGCTGATCCCATCCAGGGGGGTGCTGATCCTATCCTGGGGGGGCTGATGGTGTCCTGGGGGGGCTGATCCTGTCCTGGGGGTGCTGATCCCATCCTGGGGGGGCTGATCCCATCCTGGGGGGGCTGATGGTGTCCTGGGGGGACTCATCCTGTCCTGGGGGGGCTGATCATGTCCTGGGGGGCTGATCATGTCCTGGGGGGGCTGATCCCATCCTGGGGGGGCTGATCCTGTCCTGGGGGGCTGATCCCATCCTGGGGGGGCTGATCATGTCCTGGGGGGCTGATCCCATCCTGGGGGGGCTGATCCAATCCTGGGGGGCTGATCCCATCCTGGGTGGCCTGATCCCATCCTGGGGGGGCTGATCCCATCCTGGGGGGGCTGATGGTGTCCTGGGGGGGCTGATCATGTCCTGGGGGGGCTGATCCCGTCCTGGGGGGGCTGATCTTGTCCTGGGGGTCTGATCATGTCCTGGGGGGACTGATCCTGTCCTGGGGGGGGCTGATCCCATCGTGGGGGGGCTGATCTTGTCCTGGGGGGGACTGATCTCATCCTGGGGGGGCTGATCCCATCCTGGGGGGGCTGATCCTGTCTTGGGGGGGCTGATCCCATCCTGGGGTGGCTGATCCCATCCTGTGGGTTGCTGATCCTGTCCCAGAGGATGCTGACTGTATCCTGGGGGGCCCCTTTCTGCACCCCCAGCCCCTTCCCCACCCTCTGACCCCCCCTGTCCCCTGCAGATCTCCATGCCAGCACTGCTGGTGACAGCTGGGCAGGATCCTGTCCTGCACCCCAGGCTGAGCCAGGGCATGGAGCAGTGGGTAAGGGGCTGAGCTCCAGCCTGGATTTGGCCTGGATACAGACCCATCCCTTCAGAGGGGGGGGCTGGAGTCTTGGGGAGGGGGGCCAGGGGGGTATATGCCACCTCTCCTGCCTGCAGCAGGTCAGGGGGTGGTGGTGGTGGGGGTGGGGGGCATCTCTTGGAGCCAGGGATGCAGGGGCAGCCCAGGGGGGGCTCTCTGCATCCCCCAGCCCCTCATCCATCCCTCTCTAGATCCCACAGCTGCGCCGGGAGCACCTGGAGGAGTGTGGCCACTGGACCCAGCTGGAGAGGTACTGTGGCCAGCACCCATGGGCTCGCTCTGTTGGGCACCCCCCGTGTCCCCCGGGGAGCCAGGGACCCCCAAATCTGTGCTTCATCCCCCCCTCACTCCATCAGTGCCCCCCCATGTCCCTGAGGGACCCAGATCCCCCCCAGCTCTGTGCTCCCCCCCCCCTCCATCAGACACCCCCCATGTCCCCAGGGGAGCCAGGGACCCCCAACTCAGTGCTTCACCCCCCCCTCACTCCATCAGACCCCCCCCATCTCCCCAGGGGAGCCAGGTCCCCCCCCAATTCAGTGCTCCCCCCCCCCTCACTCCATCAGACCCCTCCCCATCTCCCCAGGGGAGCCAGGTCCCCCCCAAATCTGTGCTTCCCCCTCAACTCTGTCCCCTCGTTCCCCCCCCTCACTCCATCAGACCCCCCCCATCTCCCTGGGGGAGCCAGGTCCCCCCCTAATCTATTCTTCCCCTCCAACTCTGTCCCCCCCCCTCCTCACTCCATCAGACCCCCCCATCTCCCTGGGCGAGCCAGGTCCCCCCCAACTCTGTGCTTCACCCCCCCCTCACTCAATCAGACCCCCCCCCATGTCCCTGGAGGAGCCAGATCCCCCCCAAATCTGTGCTCCCCCCCCAACTCTGTCCCCTCGTGTCCACCCCTCACTCCATCAGACCCCCCCCATCTCCCCAGGGGAGCCAGATCCCCCCCCAACTCTGTGCTCCCCCCACCCCTCACTCCATCAGACCCCCCCCATGTCCCTGGGGGAGCCAGGTCCCCCCCAGCTCTGTGCTCCCCCCCCCCCCATCAGACCCCCCCCATGTCCCTGGGGGAGCCAGGTCCCCCCCAGCTCTGTGCTCCCCCCCACCCCCTATCAGACCCACCCCATGTCCCTGGGGGAGCCAGATCCCCCCCAACTCTGCTTCCCCCCCCCCTCACTCCATCAGACCCCCCTCATCTCCCCAGGGCAGCCAGGTACCCCCCAAATCTCTGCTTCACCCCCTCCTCGCTCCATCAGACCCCCCCCCTCATCTCCCCAGGGGAGCCAGGTGCCCCCCAACTCAGTGCTTCACCCCCTCTCTCCCCCCCCAGGCCAGCAGCACTGAACAAGATCCTGCTGGATTGGCTGGAGGGGCTCCCCCCTGACACCCCCCTGCCCAAATTCTCCCGGCTGTGAGCAGGGGGGGGGGACAGGCAGAGCCCTTCCCTGGGCCTCCTCTGCTCCCCACTGCCCTGGGGGCTTGATTGCTGCCTTTGTATTTGGGGGGGGGGCTTGATGGGTGGCACAGAGCATCCCTCCTGCTGGGTGTGGATACTGGGGAGGGGTCCTGGGGGTCCTGGGGGGGTTGATGGGTGCCATGAAGCATCCCTCCTTCTGTGTGTGGATCCCAGGGGGGGGTCCTGAGGGTCCTGGGGGGGTTGATGGGTGGCACAGAGCATCCCTCCTGCTGGGTGTGGATCCTGGGGAGGGGTCCTGGGGGTCTGGGGGGTTGATGTATGGCACAGAGCATCCCTCCTGCTGGGTGTGGATACTGGGGAGGGGTCCTGGGGGTCCTGGGGGGGTTGATGGGTGCCATGAAGCATCCCTCCTTCTGTGTGTGGATCCCAGGGGGGGTCCTGAGGGTCCTGGGGGGGTTGATGGGTGGCACAGAGCATCCCTCCTGCTGGGTGTGGATCCTGGGGAGGGGTCCTGGGGGTCTGGGGGGTTGATGTATGGCACAGAGCATCCCTCCTGCTGGGTGTAGATCCTGAGGGGGGGGTCCTGGGGGTCCTGGGGGGGTTGATGGGTGGCACAGAGCATCCCTCCTGCTGTGTATGGATCCTGGGGAGGGGTCCTGGGGGTCCTGGAGGGGTTGATGGGTGGCACAGAACATCCCTCCTGCTGGGTGTGGATCCTGGGGAGGGGTCCTGGGGGGGTTGATGGGTGGCATGAAGCATCCCTCCTGCTCTGTGTGGATCCTGGGGAGGGTCCTGGGGGTCCTGGGGGGGTTGATGGGTGGCACAGAGCATCCCTCCTGCTGGGTGTGGATCCTGGGGAGGGGTCCTGGGGGTCTGGGGGGTTGATGTATGGCACAGAGCATCCCTCCTGCTGGGTGTAGATCCTGAGGGGGGGTCCTGGGGGTCCTGGGGGGGTTGATGGGTGGCACAGAGCATCCCTCCTGCTGTGTATGGATCCTGGGGAGGGGTCCTGGGGGTCCTGGAGGGGTTGATGGGTGGCACAGAACATCCCTCCTGCTGGGTGTGGATCCTGGGGAGGGGTCCTGGGGGGGTTGATGGGTGGCATGAAGCATCCCTCCTGCTCTGTGTGGATCCTGGGGAGGGTCCTGGGGGTCCTGGGGGGGTTGATGGGTGGCACAGAGCATCCCTCCTGCTCTGTGTGGATCCTGGGGAGGGGTCCTGGGGGGGTTGATGGGTGGCACAGAGCATCCCTCCTGCTGGGTGTGGATACTGGGGGGGGTCCTGGGGGGGTTGATGGGTGGCACAGAGCATCCCTCCTGCTGGGTGTGGATCCTGGGGAGGGGTCCTGGGGGTCCTGGGGGGGTTGATGGGTGGCATGAAGCATCCCTCCTGCTCTGTGTGGATGAAAGGATCCCAGGGGGGATGATCCTGGGGGTCCAGGGGGCTGTTTTAGGGCTGCCCCCATCCTGCTGCCATGGTGGGGGATACTTTTGGGTGCTGACCCCATCCCAGGGACACCCCTTCCAGGAGGGTTGGGGGGTTGGGGGGTGACCAGAGGCTCCTCCCTTATGACCTGGAGGTTTTCCTCTACTAACAGCACAATTAACCTCAGGGCTGAGAAATAAAGCACCCAGTGACACCCAGCCTCTTCCTCCTCCTCCTCCTCCTCCTCCTCCCTGCCACCCATCCCCGTGGCATCAGGCCTCAGCCCATCCCCAGAGCCACCTTCTCCTGAGCTCCCAGCCCTTCTCCTGGGCCCCACACAGGCACCCAGCCAGGATTTGGGTGGGGGAAGGATTTGGGTGGGCAAACATGCTTGGCATTTCCCCCCTCCCCACCACCCCTTCCCTCTCCTCAACCCTCAGCTCTTTCCAGCTTGTGGTCTGTGTGTCCTGGGTCTGTCTGTCGCTATCCCTCCTCCCAGCCCTTCCCAGTTGCTGCCAGCAAGCCCATGGGAATGTTTTCCATGCAGGATTCATCCCTGGAAAAGGACTTGGGTGGGTTTTGAGCTTGGGAGGGGGTGAGAAAAACCTCAACCCCCCCCCCCCAGCTCCCCTTTTCTGGGGGGGGGGCAAAGACGGGGGGCTGGATTTGCTTCCCTCCATCCCATAGTTATCCATAATCCCACAGCTGGGGATGCTGGAGGAGGAGGGAGGGTTGGGAAGGGGGTTTGGGAGCTGGTTTGGACTCTGCTGGATGAAGTGGAAGATCCAAGAGGATCATCCCCAACCAGCTGGGAGCTGCAGCCCAGCACCCACCACCCCAAGCCCTGCCCTGAGCTGGGTGCTGCCCAAACTCCCTCTCCCCACCACCAGCACCTGGGGTTTGGTGGGTTTAGGAGGTGTTTGGGACCTCTAGGTAGCCCCCCCACCCCACCCCTGCACCCCAGACCCTCAACTTGGGGGTCTTCACCCCACTCTTGGGGGGCTAGCTCCCCCCCCCCCCACGTCTCCAGCAGATCCTGGGAATGATTTGGGGAGGGAGGAGGAGGTGCAGAGAGCTCCCCAGCACCCTTCCCTCCTTGCACACCATGTAATCCCCCCCCTCAGCCCCCCACCCATTGCCACAGCTGGGCATTGCTGCTGCTCGAGAAGCCCCCAGCCCAGCTCTGTGCCCCCCACCCCCAGATTGGGCCCCCTGTGTCATCAGTGCCCCCCCCCAACCTGAGCATCCCATAGCCCCTGGGTATGGGTGTCCTCAGGGTGTGCATGTCCCTTGTCCCCTGGGTGCCTGCATCCCATCTGTGGGGTGCAGGGTGCAAGCATCATTGGTCCCCAGGGTGTGAGCATCCTCCAAACCTGGGGGAGCACATGTCCAGAGCCCCCCAGTGACTGCATCCCCAGTCCCTGGGGTGCAGTGTCCTCACCCCTCTGGGTGCCTGCATCCTTCACCCCTGGGGTGCAGTGTCCTGTGTCCTCTGGGTGCCTGCATCCTTCACCCCTGGGGTGCAGTGTCCTGTGTCCTCTGGCTGCCTGCATCCTTCCCCCCTGGGGTGCAGTGTCCTCACCCCTCTGGGTGCCTGCATCCTTCCCCCCTGGGGTGCAGTGTCCTGTGTCCTCTGGGTGCCTGCATCCTTCTCCCCTGGGGTGCAGTGTCCTGTGTCCTCTGGCTGCCTGCATCCTTCACCCCTGGGGTGCAGTGTCCTGTGTCCTCTGGGTGCCTGCATCCTTCACCCCTGGGGTGCAGTGTCCTGTGTCCTCTGGGTGCCTGCATCCTTCACCCCTGGGGTGCAGTGTCCTGTGTCCTCTGGGTGCCTGCATCCTTCACCCCTGGGGTGCAGTGTCCTGTGTCCTCTGGGTGCCTGCATCCTTCACCCCTGGGGTGCAGTGTCCTGTGTTCTCTGGGTGCCTGCATCCTTCTCCCCTGGGGTGCAGTGTCCTGTGTCCTCTGGCTGCCTGCATCCTTCACCCCTGGGGTGCAGTGTCCTGTCTCCTCTGGCTGCCTGCATCCTTCACCCCTGGGGTGCAGTGTCCTGTGTCCTCTGGGTGCCTGCATCCTTCACCCCTGGGGTGCAGTGTCCTGTGTCCTCTGGGTGCCTGCATCCTTCACCCCTGGGGTGCAGTGTCCTGTGTCCTCTGGGTGCCTGCATCCTTCACCCCTGGGGTGCAGTGTCCTCACCCCTCTGGGTGCCTGCATCCTTCACCCCTGGGGTGCAGTGTCCTCACCCCTCTGGGTGCCTGCATCCTTCCCCCCTGGGGTGCAGTGTCCTGTGTCCTCTGGGTGCCTGCATCCTTCTCCCCTGGGGTGCAGTGTCCTCACCCCTCTGGGTGCCTGCATCCTTCCCCCCTGGGGTGCAGTGTCCTCACCCCTCTGGGTGCCTGCATCCTTCTCCCCTGGGGTGCAGTGTCCTCACCCCTCTGGGTGCCTGCATCCTGCCCCCCTGGGGTGCAGTGTCCTGTGTCCTCTGGGTGCCTGCATCCTTCACCCCTGGGGTGCAGTGTCCTGTGTTCTCTGGGTGCCTGCATCCTTCACCCCTGGGGTGCAGTGTCCTAGGTCCTCTGGGTGCCTGCATCCTTCACCCCTGGGGTGCAGTGTCCTGTGTCCTCTGGGTGCCTGCATCCTTCACCCCTGGGGTGCAGTGTCCTGTGTCCTCTGGGTGCCTGCATCCTTCACCCCTGGGGTGCAGTGTCCTGTGTCCTCTGGCTGCCTGCATCCTTCACCCCTGGGGTGCAGTGTCCTCACCCCTCTGGGTGCCTGCATCCTG
The DNA here is from genome assembly GCA_020800305.1 of Porphyrio hochstetteri. Lineage (NCBI taxonomy): Eukaryota > Metazoa > Chordata > Aves > Gruiformes > Rallidae > Porphyrio > Porphyrio hochstetteri. Next base: position 126,061,905 of record CM036907.1, on the reverse strand, counting down.
CCCCCCTGGGGTGCAGTGTCCTGTGTCCTCTGGCTGCCTGCATCCTTCTCCCCTGGGGTGCAGTGTCCTCACCCCTCTGGGTGCCTGCATCCTGCCCCCCTGGGGTGCAGTGTCCTGTGTCCTCTGGGTGCCTGCATCCTTCACCCCTGGGGTGCAGTGTCCTGTGTTCTCTGGGTGCCTGCATCCTTCTCCCCTGGGGTGCAGTGTCCTGTGTCCTCTGGCTGCCTGCATCCTTCACCCCTGGGGTGCAGTGTCCTTGGTCCTCTGGGTGCCTGCATCCTTCACCCCTGGGGTGCAGTGTCCTGTGTCCTCTGGGTGCCTGCATCCTTCACCCCTGGGGTGCAGTGTCCTGTGTCCTCTGGGTGCCTGCATCCTTCACCCCTGGGGTGCAGTGTCCTGTGTCCTCTGGGTGCCTGCATCCTTCACCCCTGGGGTGCAGTGTCCTGTGTCCTCTGGCTGCCTGCATCCTTCACCCCTGGGGTGCAGTGTCCTGTGTCCTCTGGCTGCCTGCATCCTTCACCCCTGGGGTGCAGTGTCCTGTGTCCTCTGGGTGCCTGCATCCTTCACCCCTGGGGTGCAGTGTCCTCACCCCTCTGGGTGCCTGCATCCTTCCCCCCTGGGGTGCAGTGTCCTGTGTCCTCTGGGTGCCTGCATCCTTCTCCCCTGGGGTGCAGTGTCCTCACCCCTCTGGGTGCCTGCATCCTTCTCCCCTGGGGTGCAGTGTCCTGTGTCCTCTGGGTGCCTGCATCCTTCTCCCCTGGGGTGCAGTGTCCTGTGTCCTCTGGCTGCCTGCATCCTTCACCCCTGGGGTGCAGTGTCCTGTGTCCTCTGGGTGCCTGCATCCTTCACCCCTGGGGTGCAGTGTCCTGTGTCCTCTGGGTGCCTGCATCCTTCACCCCTGGGGTGCAGTGTCCTGTGTCCTCTGGGTGCCTGCATCCTTCACCCCTGGGGTGCAGTGTCCTCACCCCTCTGGGTGCCTGCATCCTTCACCCCTGGGGTGCAGTGTCCTGTGTTCTCTGGGTGCCTGCATCCTTCTCCCCTGGGGTGCAGTGTCCTGTGTCCTCTGGCTGCCTGCATCCTTCACCCCTGGGGTGCAGTGTCCTGTCTCCTCTGGCTGCCTGCATCCTTCACCCCTGGGGTGCAGTGTCCTGTGTCCTCTGGGTGCCTGCATCCTTCACCCCTGGGGTGCAGTGTCCTGTGTCCTCTGGGTGCCTGCATCCTTCACCCCTGGGGTGCAGTGTCCTGTGTCCTCTGGGTGCCTGCATCCTTCACCCCTGGGGTGCAGTGTCCTCACCCCTCTGGGTGCCTGCATCCTTCACCCCTGGGGTGCAGTGTCCTCACCCCTCTGGGTGCCTGCATCCTTCCCCCCTGGGGTGCAGTGTCCTGTGTCCTCTGGGTGCCTGCATCCTTCTCCCCTGGGGTGCAGTGTCCTCACCCCTCTGGGTGCCTGCATCCTGCCCCCCTGGGGTGCAGTGTCCTCACCCCTCTGGGTGCCTGCATCCTTCCCCCCTGGGGTGCAGTGTCCTCACCCCTCTGGGTGCCTGCATCCTTCTCCCCTGGGGTGCAGTGTCCTCACCCCTCTGGGTGCCTGCATCCTGCCCCCCTGGGGTGCAGTGTCCTGTGTCCTCTGGGTGCCTGCATCCTTCACCCCTGGGGTGCAGTGTCCTGTGTTCTCTGGGTGCCTGCATCCTTCACCCCTGGGGTGCAGTGTCCTAGGTCCTCTGGGTGCCTGCATCCTTCACCCCTGGGGTGCAGTGTCCTGTGTCCTCTGGGTGCCTGCATCCTTCACCCCTGGGGTGCAGTGTCCTGTGTCCTCTGGGTGCCTGCATCCTTCACCCCTGGGGTGCAGTGTCCTGTGTCCTCTGGCTGCCTGCATCCTTCACCCCTGGGGTGCAGTGTCCTCACCCCTCTGGGTGCCTGCATCCTGCCCCCCTGGGGTGCAGTGTCCTGTGTCCTCTGGCTGCCTGCATCCTTCTCCCCTGGGGTGCAGTGTCCTCACCCCTCTGGGTGCCTGCATCCTGCCCCCCTGGGGTGCAGTGTCCTGTGTCCTCTGGGTGCCTGCATCCTTCACCCCTGGGGTGCAGTGTCCTGTGTTCTCTGGGTGCCTGCATCCTTCTCCCCTGGGGTGCAGTGTCCTGTGTCCTCTGGCTGCCTGCATCCTTCACCCCTGGGGTGCAGTGTCCTTGGTCCTCTGGGTGCCTGCATCCTTCACCCCTGGGGTTGCAGTGTCCTGTGTCCTCTGGGTGCCTGCATCCTTCACCCCTGGGGTGCAGTGTCCTGTGTCCTCTGGGTGCCTGCATCCTTCACCCCTGGGGGTGCAGTGTCCTGTGTCCTCTGGGTGCCTGCATCCTTCACCCCTGGGGTGCAGTGTCCTGTGTCCTCTGGCTGCCTGCATCCTTCACCCCTGGGGTGCAGTGTCCTGTGTCCTCTGGCTGCCTGCATCCTTCACCCCTGGGGTGCAGTGTCCTCACCCCTCTGGGTGCCTGCATCCTTCACCCCTGGGGTGCAGTGTCCTCACCCCTCTGGGTGCCTGCATCCTTCCCCCCCTGGGGTGCAGTGTCCTGTGTCCTCTGGGTGCCTGCATCCTTCTCCCCTGGGGTGCAGTGTCCTCACCCCTCTGGGTGCCTGCATCCTTCTCCCCCTGGGGTGCAGTGTCCTGTGTCCTCTGGGTGCCTGCATCCTTCTCCCCTGGGGTGCAGTGTCCTCACCCCTCTGGGTGCCTGCATCCTTCTCCACTGGGGTGCAGTGTCCTCACCCCTCTGGGTGCCTGCATCCTTCACCCCTGGGGTGCAGTGTCCTCACCCCTCTGGGTGCCTGCATCCTTCACCCCTGGGGTGCAGTGTCCTCACCCCTCTGGGTGCCTGCATCCTTCTCCCCTGGGGTGCAGTGTCCTGTGTCCTCTGGGTGCCTGCATCCTTCACCCCTGGGGTGCAGTGTCCTCACCCCTCTGGGTGCCTGCATCCTTCACCCCTGGGGTGCAGTGTCCTCACCCCTCTGGGTGCCTGCATCCTTCACCCCTGGGGTGCAGTGTCCTCATCCCTCTGGGTGCCTGCATCCTTCACCCCTGGGGTGCAGTGTCCTCACCCCTCTGGGTGCCTGCATCCTTCCCTCCTGGGGTGCAGTGTCCTTGGTCCTCTGGGTGCCTGCATCCTTCACCCCTGGGGTGCAGTGTCCTCATCCCTCTGGGTGCCTGCATCCTTCACCCCTGGGGTACACATGTCCTTGGTCCCCAGGTGCAGATGTGCTTGGCTGCCCAGGTACAGGCATCCTTGGTGCCTTGGGTGCACACATCCTCCATCCCTGGGGTGCCCCATGTCCTCAGGTGCACACATCCTCCATCCCAGGGGTGCCCCATGTCCTCAGATGCACACATCCTCCATCCCAGGGGTGCACCATGTCCTCAGGTGCACACATCCTCCATCCCTGGGGTGCACCATGTCCTTGGCACACGTGTCCTCAGCATGTTCAGTGAGGTCTGATGCCCACACAGGTGGGTGGGGTGAGATTAGCCCAGGGAGATGGGTCAGGATGGAGACACCCTGCTGCTCCCCACAGACCAGCCAAGCCAAAGCAGACCTGGGGCTTGGGTGCTGGTGGGTCCAGGATGGACCATCAGAAGAGATGCAAAGGCTGAGGGAGCTGGGGCTGTTCAGCCTGGAGAGAAGAGCCTGAGAGGGGATCTGATCAATGGGGATCAATAGCTGAAGGGTGGGACACAGGGGACATGGGCAGCCTCTGCTCAGTGTCTGTGGGGACAGGACAAGGGGCGATGGGCTCAAGCTGGAGCACAGGGAGTTCCCCCCAATGTGGGGCAGAACTTCTTCCCAGTGAGGGTGAGGGAGCCCTGGGACAGGCTGCCCAGGGGGTGTGGAGTCTCCTTCTCTGGAGATATCCCAGCCCTGTCCTAGGGACCCTGTTTTGGACCCCATGGGCTCTGGGGGTCCCTGCCAACCCCTGTGACTCTGTGACAGTCCCCCCCCCCTCATTTCCTCTGCTCCTGGCTCCATCTCCCAGAGGTTTTATTCCCAGGAGAAGCCCATAAAGGTGATGGATGCCTCTGGCTGCTGCTGCCTCTCAGCACCCTCAGGGTGATGGCTGGAGCCTGGGATGATGGAATCAATGTGGCTGCAGCCTGAGCACCCCCCAAGGCTGTTTCCTTCTTTGCAGCTCCAAGATGCTCATCATGGTGATCTCATGGTCTTGGGCACAGCCAGAGGAGGGAAGAGCATCCCTCAGGGTGGGATTCCTGCTCCTCAAAGCCATCTGCTCACCTTCAAGAGGAAGAGTCATTGTGATGGGTCTCCAAGGGAGGTGGAGGGGTGACACTGGCAGCACCCAACACACCCCAGAACCCCACATCCCCTCTTTCCCCCCCTCACTTGCTCAGCACCCAGCAGTGATGGACGTGGCCACGAGTCCCTCTGAAGGTCACTGAGCACCGAGCCAGGGGGTCTGACCCCCACCCAGCATCCTCAGGGTGCATCACTCCCATCCCCAAGGGCAGGCAGCTCCCTGGGGAGACTCACCCCCCCTGACCCCAGCCCCATGTGCAGGGGGTAAAGCTACAGGCCCCCTGAGTTATCCCACATCGGGGGGTCTTGGAGGGGTTAAACAAAAGGGGGGGGGGCACACGTGCGTGCAAAGGGCACACATGGGGGGCAGGGTGCATGCATAGGGTGCAGGGTGTGGGTACTGGGGGTGCAGGGTGCACACATGGGGTGCAAGGTGTGGGTACTGGGGGTGCAGGGTGCACATAAGAGGTGCAGGGTGTGGGTACTGGGGGTGCAGGGTGCACAAATGGGGTGCAGGGTGCACACATGGGGTGCAGGGTGTGGGTACAGGGGGTGCAGGCTCCATACATGGGGTGCAGGGTGTGGGTACTGGGGGTGCAGGCTCCATACATGGGGTGCAGGGTGTGGGTACAGGGGGTGCAGGGTGCAAACATGGGGTGCAGGGTGTGGGTACTGGGGGTGCAGGGTGCACACATGGGGTGCAGGGTGTGGGTACTGGGGGTGCAGGGTGCACACATGGGGTGCAGGGTGTGGGTAAAGGGGGTGCAGGCTCCATACATGGGGTGCAGGGTGTGGGTACAGGGGGTGCAGGGTGCAAACATGGGGTGCAGGGTGTGGGTACTGGGGGTGCAGGGTGCACACATGGGGTGCAGGGTGTGGGTACTGGGGGTGCAGGGGGCACACATGGGGTGCAGGGTGTGGGTACAGGGGGTGCAGGGTGCACACATGGGGTGCAGGGTGTGGGTACTGGGGGTGCAGGGGGCACACATGGGGTGCAGGGTGTGTGTACTGGGGTGCAGGGTGCACACATGGGGTGCAGGGTGTGGGTACTGGGGGTGCAGGGTGCAAACATGGGGAGCAGGGTGTGCGTACTGGGGGTGCAGGGTGCACACATGGGGTGCAGGGTGTGGGTACTGGGGGTGCAGGGGACACACATGGGGTGCAGGGTGTGTGTACTGGGGTGCAGGGTGCACACATGGGGTGCAGGGTGTGGGTACTGGGGGTGCAGGGTGCAAACATGGGGAGCAGGGTGTGGGTACTGGGGGTGCAGGGTGCACACATGGGGTGCAGGGTGTGGGTACTGGGGGTGCAGGGTGCACATAAGGGGTGCAGGGTGTGGGTACTGGGGGTGCAGGGTGCACAAATGGGGTGCAGGGTGCACACATGGGGTGCAGGGTGTGGGTACTGGGGGTGCAGGGTGCACACATGGGGTGCAGGGTGTGGGTACTGGGGGTGCAGGGTGCACACATGGGGTGCAGGGTGTGGGTACTGGGGTGCAGGGTGCACACATGGGGTGCAGGGTGTGGGTACTGGGGGTGCAGGGTGCACACATGGGGTGCAGGGTGTGGGTACTGGGGTGCAGGGTGCACACATGGGGTGCAGGATGTGGGTACAGGGGGTGCAGGGTGCACACATGGGGTGCAGGGTGTGGGTACTGGGGGTGCAGGGGCACACATGGGGTGCAGGGTGTGGGTACTGGGGGTGCAGCGTCCATACATGGGGTGCAGGGTGCACACATGGGGTGCAGGGTGTGGGTACAGGGGGTGCAGGGTGCACACATGGGGTGCAGGGTGCACACATGGGGTGCAGGGTGTGGGTACAGGGGGTGCAGGGTGCACACATGGGGTGCAGGGTGTGGGTACTGGGGGTGCAGGGTGCACATAAGAGGTGCAGGGTGTGGGTACTGGGGGTGCAGGGTGCACAAATGGGGTGCAGGGTGCACACATGGGGTGCAGGGTGTGGGTACAGGGGGTGCAGGGTGCACACATGGGGTGCAGGGTGTGGGTACTGGGGGTGCAGGGTGCACACATGGGGTGCAGGGTGTGGGTACAGGGGGTGCAGGGTGCACACATGGGGTGCAGGGTGTGGTTACTGGGGGTGCAGGGGGCACACATGGGGTGCAGGGTGTGGGTACTGGGGGTGCAGGGGGCACACATGGGGTGCAGGGTGTGGGTACAGGGGGTGCAGGGTGCACACATGGGGTGCAGGGTGTGTGTACTGGGGTGCAGGGTGCACACATGGGGTGCAGGGTGTGGGTACTGGGGGTGCAGGGTGCAAACATGGGGAGCAGGGTGTGGGTACTGGGGGTGCAGGGTGCACACATGGGGTGCAGGGTGTGGGTACTGGGGGTGCAGGGTGCACATAAGGGGTGCAGGGTGTGGGTACTGGGGGTGCAGGGTGCACAAATGGGGTGCAGGGTGCACACATGGGGTGCAGGGTGTGGGTACTGGGGGTGCAGGGTGCACACATGGGGTGCAGGGTGTGGGTACTGGGGGTGCAGGGTGCACACATGGGGTGCAGGGTGTGGGTACTGGGGTGCAGGGTGCACACATGGGGTGCAGGGTGTGGGTACTGGGGGTGCAGGGTGCACACATGGGGTGCAGGGTGTGGGTACTGGGGTGCAGGGTGCACACATGGGGTGCAGGGTGTGGGTACTGGGGGTGCAGGGTGCACACATGGGGTGCAGGGTGTGGGTACTGGGGTGCAGGGTGCACACATGGGGTGCAGGGTGTGGGTACTGGGGGTGCAGGGGCACACAAGGGGTGCAGGGTGTGGGTACTGGGGGTGCAGCGTCCATACATGGGGTGCAGGGTGCACACATGGGGTGCAGGGTGTGGGTACAGGGGGTGCAGGGTGCACACATGGGGTGCAGGGTGCACACATGGGGTGCAGGGTGTGGGTACAGGGGGTGCAGGGTGCACACATGGGGTGCAGGGTGTGGGTACTGGGGGTGCAGGGTGCACACATGGGGTGCAGGGTGCACACATGGGGTGCAGGGTGTGGGTACAGGGGGTGCAGGGTGCACACATGGGGTGCAGGGTGTGGGTACTGGGGGTGCAGGGTGCACACATGGGGTGCAGGGTGTGGGTACTGGGGGTGCAGGGGGCACACATGGGGTGCACGGTGTGGGTACAGGGGGTGCAGGGTGCACACATGGGGTGCAGGGTGTGTGTACTGGGGTGCAGGGTGCACACATGGGGTGCAGGGTGTGTGTACTGGGGTGCAGGGTGCACACATGGGGTGCAGGGTGTGGGTACAGGGGGTGCAGGGTGCACACATGGGGTGCAGGGTGTGGGTACAGGGGGTGCAGGGTGCACACATGGGGTGCAGGGTGTGGGTACTGAGGGTGCAGGGTGCACACATGGGGTGCAGGGTGTGGGTACTGAGGGTGCAGGGTGCACACATGGGGTGCAGGGTGTGGGTACTGGGGTGCAGGGTGCACACATGGGGTGCAGGGTGTGTGTACTGGGGGTGCAGGGTGCACATAAGGGGTGCAGGGTGTGGGTACTGGGGGTGCAGGGTCCATACATGGGGTGCAGGGTGCAAACATGGGGTGCAGGGTGTGGGTACTGGGGGTGCAGGGTGCACATAAGGGGTGCAGGGTGTGGGTACTGGGGGTGCAGGGTGCACAAATGGGGTGCAGGCTGCACACATGGGGTGCAGGGTGTGGGTACTGGGGGTGCAGGCTCCATACATGGGGTGCAGGGTGTGGGTACTGGGGGTGCAGGGTGCACATAAGGGGTGCAGGGTGTGGGTACTGGGGGTGCAGGGTGCACAAATGGGGTGCAGGCTGCACACATAGGGTGCAGGGTGTGGGTACTGGGGGTGCAGGGGGCACACATGGGGTGCAGGGTGTGGGTACTGAGGGTGCAGGGTGCACACATGGGGTGCAGGGTGTGGGTACTGAGGGTGCAGGGTGCACACATGGGGTGCAGGGTGTGGGCACTGGGGGTGCAGGGTGCACACATGGGGTGCAGGGTGTGGGTACTGGGGTGCAGGGTGCACACATGGGGTGCAGGGTGTGGGTACTGGGGGTGCAGGGTGCACACATGGGGTGCAGGGTGTGGGTACTGGGGTGCAGGGTGCACACATGGGGTGCAGGGTGTGGGTACAGGGGGTGCAGGGTGCACACATGGGGTGCAGAGTGTGGGTACTGGGGGTGCAGGGGGCACACATGGGGTGCAGGGTGTGGGTACTGGGGGTGCAGGGTCCATACATGGGGTGCAGGGTGCACACATGGGGTGCAGGGTCCATACATGGGGTGCAGGGTGCACACATGGGGTGCAGGGTGTGGGTACTGGGGGTGCAGGGGGCACACATGGGGTGCAGGGTGTGGGTACTGGGGGTGCAGGGTCCATACATGGGGTGCAGGGTGCACACATGGGGTGCAGGGTGTGGGTACTGGGGAGCAGGGTGCACACATGGGGTGCAGGGTGTGGGTACTGGGGGTGCAGGGTCCATACATGGGGTGCAGGGTGTGGGTACTGGGGGTGCAGGGTGCACACATGGGGTGCAGGGTGTGGGTACTGGGGGTGCAGGGTGCACACATGGGGTGCAGGGTGTGGGTACTGGGGGTGCAGGGTGCACACATGGGGTGCAGGGTGTGGGTACTGGGGGTGCAGGGTGCACACATGGGGTGCAGGGTGTGGGTACTGGGGGTGCAGGGTGCACACATGGGGTGCAGGGTGTGGGTACTGGGGTGCAGGGTGCACACATGGGGTGCAGGGTGTGGGTACAGGGGGTGCAGGGTGCACACATGGGGTGCAGGGTGTGGGTACTGGGGGTGCAGAGTGCACACAAGGGGTGCAGGGTGTGGGTACTGGGGGTGCAGGGTGCACACATGGGGTGCAGGGTGTGGGTACTGGGGGTGCAGGGTGCACACATGGGGTGCAGGGTGCACACATGGGGTGCAGGGTGTGGGTACAGGGGGTGCAGGGTGCACACATGGGGTGCAGGGTGTGGGTACTGGGGTGCAGGGTGCACACATGGGGTGCAGGGTGTGGGTACTGAGGCTGCAGGGTGCACACATGGGGTGCAGGGTGTGGGTACTGAGGGTGCAGGGTGCACACATGGGGTGCAGGGTGTGGGTACTGGGGTGCAGGGTGCACACATGGGGTGCAGGGTGTGGGTACTGGGGGTGCAGGGTGCACACATGGGGTGCAGGGTGTGGGTACTGGGGTGCAGGGTGCACACATGGGGTGCAGGGTGTGGGTACTGAGGCTGCAGGGTGCACACATGGGGTGCAGGGTGTGGGTACTGAGGGTGCAGGGTGCACACATGGGGTGCAGGGTGTGGGTACTGGGGTGCAGGGTGCACACATGGGGTGCAGGGTGTGGGTACTGGGGGTGCAGGGTGCACACATGGGGTGCAGGGTGTGGGTACTGGGGTGCAGGGTGCACACATGGGGTGCAGGGTGTGGGTACTGGGGGTGCAGGGTGCACACATGGGGTGCAGGGTGTGGGTACTTGGGTGCAGGGTGCACACATGGGGTGCAGGGTGTGGGTACTGGGGGTGCAGGGTGCACACATGGGGTGCAGGGTGTGGGTACTGAGGCTGCAGGGTGCACACATGGGGTGCAGGGTGTGGGTACTGGGGGTGCAGGGTGCACAGATGGGGTGCAGGGTGTGGGTACTGGGGGTGCAGGGTCCATACATGGGGTGCAGGGTGCACATATGGGGTGCAGGGTGTGGGTACTGGGGGTGCAGGGTGCACACATGGGGTGCAGGGTGGACACATGGGGTGCAGGGTGGACACATGGGGTGCAGGGTGGACACATGGGGTGCAGGGTGTGGGTACTGGGGGTGCAAGGGGCACACATGGGGTGCAGGGTGATATATGGGGTGCAGGCAGTGAGATGACAGGGTGCATGTGAAGGGTGTTGGGTGCACAGCTAGGGTACAGGCACTGGGTGCAGGGTCCATACATGGGGTGCAGGGTGCACACATGGGGTGCAGGGTGTGGGTACTGGGGGTGCAGAGTACACACATGGGATGCAGGGTGTGGGTACTGGGGGTGCAGGGTGCTCACATGGGGTGCAGGGTGTGGGTACTGGGGGTGCAGAGTACACACATGGGGTGCAGGGTGCACACATGGGGTGCAGGGTGTGGGTACTGGGGGTGCAGGGTGCACTCATGGGGTGCAGGGTGCACACATGGCGTGCAGAGTGTGGGTACTGGGGGTGCAGGGTGCACTCATGGGGTGCAGAGTGTGGGTACTGGAGGTGCAGGGTGCACACATGGGGTGCAGGGTGCACACATGGGGTGCAGAGTGTGGGTACTGGGGGTGCAGGGTGCACACATGGGGTGCAGGGTGCACTCATGGGGTGCAGAGTGTGGGTACTGGGGGTGCACTGAGCTATTGGAGTACACATGAAGGATGCTGGGTGCACAGCTAGGGTACAGGCACTGGGTGCAGGGGGCTCAGATTGGGTGCAGAGGGAGGCTGAGGGAGCTGGGCTGGGTCAGCCTGGAGCAGAGAAGGCTGTGGGGGGACCTCATTGCAGCCTCCCCGTCCCTGAAGGGAGCAGAGGAACAGGAGGGGAATGGGCTTGTGAAAGGGCAGAGACTGGCAGGACAAGGGGGCTGGAGTGAAGCTGGAGGAGGGAAGGGGGAGAGGAGAGACTGGGGGGAAGTTCTGTGCAGAGAGAGTGGGGAGGGGCTGGAAGGGGCTGCCCAGAGAGGGGGTGGGTGCCCCGTCCCTGGGGGTGTTCAAGGCCAGGTTGGCTGGGGCCCTGGGCAACCTTGTGTAGCTCCAGGCCTGGAGGTTGGTGGCCCTGCCTGTGGCAGGGGGTTGGAGCTCTGGGACCCTTGGGGTCCCTCCCAGTCCAGCCCAGGCTGGGATTCCATGATCTCCAGCTCCCTTAGGGAGTCTGGGCAAGGGAGAGCAGGGCTGCACCCACACTAGGCCTCACCCACCCCCCTCAGCTCCATGGCACCCAGTTCAATGTCCACCCAACCCCTGGACTCTGGCGGGGGGGGGTCCAGCTTCACCCCAGGGACTCTGGGTTAATGTTTCACCCTTGGAAACAGCAGGTTTGTTGGGTGCAAAGGTTCCCCCCCCCCACCCCACCCTGGGGCCAAGACAGCTCAAACCACACTGTCACCCTCACCTCAGGGACCCAAAGCCACCCTGGCTCATGGGTGGCACGATGTGACAAGCTCCCCTTGTCCCCTGGACCAAAACACAACACCCACCCCCCCCCCAGAAATGGGCTTTTCATGGGTTTATCCTTCAAAGGCTGCAGGGCACCCATGGGTGCTGCTAGCAGGGAGGGTTTGCTGGGACTCTGGTGGCCTGAATTAAGGGACAACATATCCCTGGCTCCCACCCAGCTCCCATCCTGTCCTTCCCCCCCCCCCCCCCCCCCCATCCCCAATCTCTCCAGACATTATTCCCTGGCCCCATTCCCAAAAGGAAGCAATTAACTCAGGCAGCAAAGGGAAGGGGGGAGGGAAGAAAGGCCTCAGCTTGAGAAGGGCAGGATCAAAGCTGCCCCTAATTAACTCTCCCCTGCTCCAGTTTGAAGCAGAGGACAAAAAAAGACCCCCCCAAACCCCCCACCCCCACCACCACCCCCCTCCCATTCCTGCCTGGCACACACAGAGCTGCAGCACAGCTCCTGCCTCAGTTTCCCCAACTGCTGGAAAGGCTGTGGCAGCTCTGGTGAAGGGGGTTGCTATTGGGGTGGGCATTGAGATTTGGGATCTTGTGTGGAATTCTGAGCTTTTCCCCCCTACCCCGGGGCAGGAGGGACAGGGAGCTCCTGGAGAGGGGCCAGCAAAGGGCTGTGGGGATGCTGAGGGCACCACAACATCTCTCTGGCACAGAGAGGCTGAGGGACTCGGGGCTGCTCAGCCCGGAGAAGAGAAGCCTGAGGGGGATCTGCTCAGTGCTGAGCAACCCCTGAGGGGTGGGCTCAGGAGGAGGGGTCAGCCTGTGTTCAGGGGGGCCCAGGGACAGGACAAGGGGCCGTGGGCACAGGCTGGAGCAGAGGAAGTTCCCCCTGAGCCTGAGGAGGAGCTTCTGTGCTGGGAGGGTGGCAGAGCCCTGGGCCAGGCTGCCCAGAGAGCTTGGGGAGTCTCCCCCCATCTCTGGAGACACCCCAACCCCCTCACCTTGGGCTTGAGGGGGTGGGACTGGGTGGGCTCTGAGGTCCCTTCCAACCCCAGCCCAGGCTGGGATTCCACGTGTGTCCCAACACCTTGAGGTCTCTAGAGTGGAGAGGGGGGGATTTGATGAGGGGACTGTTTGGTGGAGGAAGAATTGGGTGGTGGCCTCCAGAGAGGAGTCCTCAGTGGCTCCATACTGGGATGGACCAGTGGTGCCCCTCAGGGGTCCATACTGGGATGGACCAGTGGTGCCCCTCAGGGGTCCATACTGGGATGGACCAGTGGTGCCCCTCAGGGGTCCATACTGGGATGGACCAGTGGTGCTCCTCAGGGGTTCATACTGGGATGGACCAGTGGTGCCCCTCAGTGGCTCCATACTGGGATGGACCAGTGGTGCCCCTCAGTGGGTCCATACTGGGATGGACCAGTGGTGCCCCTCAGGGGTCCATACTGGGATGGACCAGTGGTGCTCCTCAGGGGTTCATACTGGGATGGACCAGTGGTGCTCCTCAGGGGTCCATACTGGGATGGACCAGTGGTGCTCCTCAGGGGTTCATACTGGGATGGACCAGTGGTGCCCCTCAGTGGCTCCATACTGGGATGGACCAGTGGTGCCCCTCAGTGGCTCCATACTGGGATGGACCAGTGGTGCCCCTCAGGGGTCCATACTGGGACCAGTAGGATTTAATACCTTCATCAGTGATGAGGCTGGTGCACCCCTGGGTGACACCAAGCTGCGTGGGGCAGCTGGAGGGGTGGGATGTCACCCAGAGGCACCTGGAGAGGTGAAGAGCCCAGGGTGATGGGCACAAAACTGGAGCAGAGGAAGTTCCCCCTGAGCCTGAGGAGGAGCTTCTGTGCTGGGAGGGTGGCACAGCCCTGGGCCAGGCTGCCCAGAGAGCTTGGGGGGTCTCCCCCCATCTCTGGAGACACCCCAACCCCCTCACCTTGGGCTTGAGGGGGTGGGACTGGGGGGTCTCCAGAGGTCCCACCAAGCCCCATGCTCCTGTGAGCCCTGTAACACCCCAGTTTGGGAGCAGGTTGCAAGGTGCAGGGCAGAGGTGCCCAGGGGGGTGCTTCTCCCAGCACCCAGCCCTGTCCTGGCTGCTTTGGGGACCCCCAACCAGGGGGCAGCATGCAATGAAACCACATCACACGTGGACACACAGCACCAGGGGACCCAGCCCTGACATCCCCAGGGTGCCAACCCCACACCCTGGGGTACCAAACCCCACACTTAGGGGTGCCAACCCCACACTCTGGGGTGCCAAACCCACACTTAGGGGTGCCAACCCCTCACTCTGGGGTGCCAACCCCACACCCTGGGGTGCCAACCCCACACTCTGGGGTGCCAAACCCAACCCCACACTCTGGGGTGCCAACCCCACACTCTGGGGTGCCAAACCCCAGCACCCTGGGGTGCCAAACCCAACCCCACACTCTGGGGTGCCAAACCCACACTCTGGGGTGCCAAACCCAACTCCACACCCTGGGGTGCAAACCCCACACCCTGGGGTGCCAACCCCACACCCTGGGGTGCCAAACCCAACTCCACACCCTGGGGTGCAAACCCCACACCCTGGGGTGCCAAACCCACACTCTGGGGTGCCAAACCCAACCCCACACCCTGGGGTGCCAAACCCACACTCTGGGGTGCCAACCCCACACTCTGGGGTGCCAAACCAACACTCTGGGTTGCCAACCCCACACCCTGGGGTGCCAAACCCCAGCACCCTGGGGTGCCAAACCCAACCCCACACTCTGGGGTGCCAACCCCACACCCTGGGGTGCCAACCCCACACTCTGGGGTGCCAACCCCACACCCTGGGGTGCCAAACCCAACCCCACACCCTGGGGTGCCAACCCCACACCCTGGGGTGCCAAAGCAACACTCTGGGTTGCCAACCCCACACCCTGGGGTGCCAAACCCACACTCTGGGGTGCCAACCCCACACCCTGGGGTGCCAAACCCACACCCTGGGGTGCCAAACCCAACCCCACACCCTGGGGTGCCAACCCCACACCCTGGGGTGCCAAACCCAACCCCACACCCTGGGGTGCCAACCCCACACCCTGGGGTGCCAAAGCAACACTCTGGGTTGCCAACCCCACACTCTGGGGTGCCAAACCCACACTCTGGGGTGCCAACCCCACACCCTGGGGTGCCAAAACCAACCCCACACCCTGGGTTGCCAAACCCACACCCTGGGGTGCCAAAACCAACCCCACACCCTGGGGTGCCAAACCCACACTCTGGGGTGCCAACCCCAACCCCACACTCTGGGGTGCCAACCCCACACTCTGGGGTGCCAAACCCCAGCACCCTGGGGTGCCAAACCCAACCCCACACTCTGGGGTGCCAAACCCACACTCTGGGGTGCCAACCCCACACCCTGGGGTGCCAAACCCCACACCCTGGGGTGCCAAACCAACACTCTGGGGTGCCAAACCCACACTCTGGGGTGCCAACCCCACACCCTGGGGTGCAAACCCCACACCCTGGGGTGCCAAACCCCAGCACCCTGGGGTGCCAAACCCAACCCCACACTCTGGGGTGCCAACCCCCACACCCTGGGCTGCCAAACCCAACCCCAGCACCCTGAGCTCTCCCATCACTGGTGACTGACTGTTTTCCTCAGGGATTCAACCCTTCCTTGGTCTGGATGTTATCCTGGGAGAGGGGGCTTCAGGAGACCCCCCCCCCAGCCATGTGCTGTCCCTACCCCCATTTTTGGGGTGGCTTTGGGGGGGGGTTTTATTTTTCCACTCCCCTTTTTTCCTTTCATTCAATTATTCCCCACTGCAATTAGCTGAGCTGCAACGAGCTTCCCAAACCAGGAGCCTCCTGGGCATGTTGGGAGGGTGGGAGAGGGGAGGGAGATCTGTCTGCACCCCCTCCCCATGCTCTGTTAATGAATAAACCCCTGGGAGGTGCAGGGAGAGGGGGGGGGATAGTGTTTTTTTGGGAGGTTTCAGTGACCTTTGCACAATCCTTGGACCCTGAGCTGTTAGCAGGGAGCCCTTGGAGGTGTTTGCCCCCCAGTCTGCTCCTTCCCCCCCACCCTTTGGTGTCTCTCTGGGCTGGTTGGGGGATGATTCATTAATCTGCAGCCTGGAAAAAACCCAGCAGCAGAGGGTTTAGGATGGGCAGGAGGTGGTGGAGCTTTGAAGGGCAAGGTCCCACCATCAGGTGAGGGTGGTGGGACACTGGCCCAGGGTGCCCAGAGGGTTTAGGATGGGCAGGAGGTGGTGGAGCTTTGAAGGGCAAGGTCCCACCATCAGGTGAGGGTGCTGGGACACTGGCCCAGGGTGCCCAGAGGGTTTAGGATGGGCAGGAGGTGGTGGAGCTTTGAAGGGGTGAGGGTGCTGGGACACTGGCCCAGGGTGCCCAGAGGGTTTAGGATGGGCAGGAGGTGGTGGAGCTTTGAAGGGCAAGGTCCCACCATCAGGTGAGGGTGGTGGGACACTGGCCCAGGGTGCCCAGAGGGTTTAGGATGGGCAGGAGGTGGTGGAGCTTTGAAGGGCAAGGTCCCACCATCAGGTGAGGGTGCTGGGACACTGGCCCAGGGTGCCCAGAGAGGTGGGGGAGGCCCCATCCCTGGAGACACCCAAGCTCAGGCTGGATGGGGGCTCTGAGCACCCTGCTCTAGTGAAGATGTCCCTGCTCACTGCAGGGTGGGACTGGGTGGGCTTTAAAGGTCCCTCCCCACCCAACCCACCCCATGATTCCCAATGGAAACAGCAGCAGGAGATGCTGTGGGGTCCTTGGGAGGAATTAAGAAGCACTATTGCCCCCTCCCCAACCCCCCCAGCCCTAATTTAGGGATGCTGCTGGGTCTCCAAGCATCCTGTGCTCAAGCTGGCTGCAGCACTGGTTCCCTGCCTGCTCCCAGCTTGGAGGAGCTGCTGGAGGTCACCTTGCCCCAGTTAGCCCAGCTCAGAGGAATCATTATCATCCCCTTTCATGAGGGACCAACCCAGCAGGTCTCTGCTTATCTCCACAGCACAGCAGGGCTGCTGAGCCCCTGCACAGCTCCAGCCCTCCCCCATCCTTCACACCAAGCCCATCCCCCCCCCATCCTGCCCCCACCCTCTGCTCCTGGTGGGGAGGAAGGTCTGGGGTGCAGGGTTTGGGGTGCAGGGCACAGAGCATCTTCCTCCTTGCAAGACAGGAAACAAAACCCACCCCCTGAAGCACCTTCTCCCCATCACCCCTTGAAGCACCAACACCCCCTGAAGCACCAACACCCCCTGAAGCACCAACACCCCCTGAAGCACCTTCTCCCCAAATCCCCCTAAAGCACCAACACCCCCTGAAGCACCAACACCCCCTGAAGCACCAACACCCCCTGAAGCATCTTCTCCCCAAATCCCCCTAAAGCACCAACACCCCCTGAAGCACCAACACCCCCTGAAGCACCAACACCCCCTGAAGCACCTTCTCCCCATCACCCCCTGAAGCACCAACACCCCCTGAAGCACCAACACCCCCTGAAGCATCTTCTCCCCAAATCCCCCTAAAGCACCAACACCCCCTGAAGCACCAACACCCCCTGAAGCACCAACACCCCCTGAAGCACCTTCTCCCCATCACCCCCTGAAGCACCAACACCCCCTGAAGCACCAACACCCCCTGAAGCACCAACACCCCCCGAAGCACCTTCTCTCCATCACCCCCTGAAGCACCTTCTCCCCAAACCACCCCATCTGCCAGCATCCCAGTAGGATGCAGGACTCCCAGTTCAAATCCAGACCCAGGTCCTGCTCCCAGTGGGGAGCAAAGGGCTCAGCCCCTCTCCTCCTCCTCCTCCCCCCACCCTGGAGGCAGGCTGAGCCCAAGGGAAGGGCTGTTACTCATTAGCCCTCCAGCCTCCTGGGAATCTCCTGCCTGACCCAGGGGGCAGGAACAAGCCTTGGACTGGCCATTGTCCCCAGTGCTGCCTCAGCCCCAGTCCCACTCGCTCCAGCAGCATCTGCCAAGGAGAATCCTGGTGGGATGGTAAGGAAAAGTCCAAGGGGGGAGGGGGAAATCCCTACTTTTAGGGGTGGGAAGGGTGGTCCAGGCAGTGTGGAGATGTGTGCTGGTGGGGATGGGCTGGTGGGGATGAGCTGGTGGGGATGGGCTGGTGGGGATGAGCTGGTGGGGATGGGCTGGTGGGGATGGGCTGGTGGGGATGAGCTGGTGGGGATGGGCTGGTGGGGATGGGCTGGTGGGGATGAACTGGTGGGGATGGGGTGGTGGGGATGGGCTGGTGGGGATGGGCTGGTGGGGATGGGCTGGTGGGGATGAACTGGTGGGGATGGGCTGGTGGGGATGGGCTGGTGGGGATGGGCTGGTGGGGATGAACTGGTGGGGATGGGCTGGTGGGGATGAACTGGTGGGGATGGGCTGGTGTGGGCTGGTGGGGATGGGCTGGTGGGGATGGGGTGGTTGGGATGGGATGGTGGGGATGAACTGGTGGGGATGGGCTGGTGGGGATGGGCTGGAGGGGATGGGCTGGTGGGGATGAACTGGTGGGGATGGGCTGGTGGGGATGGGCTGGTGGGGATGGGCTGGTGGGGATGGGATGATGGGGATGGGCTGGTTGGGATGAACTGGTGAGGATGGGCTGGTGGGGATGGGCTGGTGGGGATGGGGTGGTTGGGATGGGATGGTGGGGATGAACTGGTGGGGATGGGCTGGTGGGGATGGGGTGGTTGGGATGGGATGGTGGGGATGAACTGGTGGGGATGGGCTGGTGGGGATGGGCTGTGGGGATGGGCTGGTGGGGATGGGCTGGTGGGGATGAACTGGTGGGGATGGGGTGGTGGGAAAGGGCTGGTGTGGGCGGGCTGGTGGGGATGAACTGGTGGGGATGGGCTGGTGGGGATGGGCTGGTGGGGATGGGCTGGTGTGGGCTGGTGGGGATGGGCTGTGGGGATGAGCTGGTGGGGATGAGCTGGTGGGGATGGGCTGGTGTGGGCTGGTGGGGATGGGCTGTGGGGATGAGCTGGTGAGGATGGGATGGTGGGGATGGGCTGGTGGGGATGGGATGGTGGGGATGAGCTGGTGGGGATGGGCTGGTGGGGATGGGCTGGTGGGGATGGGCTGTGGGGATGGGCTGGTGGGGATGGGCTGGTGGGGATGAGCTGGTGGGGATGGGCTGGTGGGGATGGGATGGTGGGGATGGGCTGGTGGGGATGAGCTGGTGGGGATGGGATGGTGGGGATGGGCTGGTGGGGATGAGCTGGTGAGGATGGGATGGTGGGGATGGGCTGGTGGGGATGGGCTGGTGGGGATGGGCTGGTGGGGATGAGATGGTGGGGATGAGCTGGTGGGGATGAACTGGTGGGGATGAGCTGGTGGGGATGGGCTGGTGGGGATGGGCTGGTGGGGATGAGCTGGTGGGGATGGGCTGGTGGGGATGGGCTGGTGGGGATGGGCTGTGGGGATGAGCTGGTGGGGATGGGCTGGTGGGGATGGGCTGGTGGGGATGGGCTGGTGGGGATGGGCTGTGGGGATGGGCTGGTGGGGATGGGCTGGTGGGGATGGGCTGGTGGGGATGGGCTGGTGGGGATGAACTGGTGAGGATGGGCTGGTGGGGGCTGGTGGGGATGGGCTGGTGGGGATGGGCTGGTGGGGATGGGCTGGTGGGGATGGGCTGGTGGGGATGAACTGGTGAGGATGGGCTGGTGGGGGCTGGTGGGGATGGGCTGGTGGGGATGGGCTGGTGGGGATGGGCTGGTGGGGATGAGCTGGTGAGGATGGGATGGTGGGGATGGGCTGGTGGGGATGAGCTGGTGGGGATGGGATGGTGGGGATGGGCTGGTGGGGATGGGCTGGTGAGGATGGGCTGGTGGGGATGGGCTGGTGGGGATGAGCTGGTGGGGATGGGCTGGTGGGGATGGGCTGGTGGGGATGGGCTGGTGGGGATGAGCTGGTGGGGATGGGCTGGTGGGGATGGGATGGTGGGGATGGGCTGGTGGGGATGAGCTGGTGGGGATGGGCTGGTGGGGATGGGCTGTGGGGATGAGCTGGTGGGGATGGGCTGGTGGGGATGAACTGGTGAGGATGGGCTGGTGGGGGCTGGTGGGGATGGGCTGGTGGGGATGAACTGGTGGGGATGGGCTGGTGGGGATGGGCTGGTGGGGATGGGCTGGTGGGGATGGGCTGTGGGGATGAGCTGGTGGGGATGGGCTGGTGGGGATGGGCTGGTGGGGATGAGCTGGTGGGGATGGGCTGGTGGGGATGGGCTGGTGGGGATGGGCTGTGGGGATGAGCTGGTGGGGATGGGCTGGTGGGGATGAACTAGTGAGGATGGGCTGGTGGGGGCTGGTGGGGATGGGCTGGTGGGGATGGGCTGGTGGGGATGGGCTGGTGGGGATGAGCTGGTGAGGATGGGATGGTGGGGATGGGCTGGTGGGGATGAGCTGGTGGGGATGGGATGGTGGGGATGGGCTGGTGGGGATGGGCTGGTGAGGATGGGCTGGTGGGGATGGGCTGGTGGGGATGAGCTGGTGGGGATGGGCTGGTGGGGATGGGCTGGTGGGGATGGGCTGGTGGGGATGAGCTGGTGGGGATGGGCTGGTGGGGATGGGATGGTGGGGATGGGCTGGTGGGGATGAGCTGGTGGGGATGGGCTGGTGGGGATGGGCTGTGGGGATGGGCTGGTGGGGATGGGCTGGTGGGGATGAACTGGTGAGGATGGGCTGGTGGGGATGAGCTGGTGGGGATGGGCTGGTGGGGATGGGCTGGTGGGGATGGGCTGGTGGGGATGAGCTGGTGGGGATGGGATGGTGGGGATGGGCTGGTGGGGATGGGCTGGTGGGGATGGGCTGGTGGGGATGAGCTGGTGGGGATGGGATGGTGGGGATGGGCTGGTGGGGATGGGCTGGTGGGGATGGGCTGGTGGGGATGAGCTGGTGGGGATGGGCTGGTGGGGATGGGCTGGTGGGGATGAGCTGGTGGGGATGGGCTGGTGGGGATGGGCTGGTGGGGATGAGCTGGTGGGGATGGGCTGGTGGGGATGGGCTGGTGGGGATGAGCTGGTGGGGATGGGATGGTGGGGATGGGCTGGTGGGGATGGGCTGGTGGGGATGGGCTGGTGGGGATGAGCTGGTGGGGATGGGCTGGTGGGGATGGGCTGGTGGGGATGAGCTGGTGGGGATGGGCTGGTGGGGATGGGCTGGTGGGGATGGGCTGGTGGGGATGAGCTGGTGGGGATGGGATGGTGGGGATGGGCTGGTGGGGATGGGCTGGTGAGGATGGGCTGGTGGGGATGGGCTGGTGGGGATGGGCTGGTGGGGATGAGCTGGTGGGGATGGGATGGTGGGGATGGGCTGTGGGGATGGGCTGGTGGGGATGGGCTGGTGGGGATGAACTGGTGGGGATGGGCTGGTGAGGATGGGCTGGTGAGGATGGGATGGTGGGGATGGGCTGGTGGGGATGGGCTGTGGGGATGAGCTGGTGGGGATGGGCTGGTGGGGATGGGCTGGTGGGGATGGCCTGGTGGGGATGAACTGGTGGGGATGGGCTGGTGGGGATGGGCTGGTGGGGATGGGCTGGTGAGGATGGGATGGTGGGGATGGGCTGGTGGGGATGGGCTGGTGGGGATGGGCTGGTGGGGATGGGCTGGTGGGGATGAACTGGTGGGGATGGGCTGGTGGGGATGGGCTGTGGGGATGAGCTGGTGGGGATGGGCTGGTGGGGGCTGGTGGGGATGGGCTGGTGGGGGCTGGTGGGGATGGGCTGGTGGGGATGAGCTGGTGGGGATGGGGTGGTGGGGATGAACTGGTGGGGATGGGCTGTGGGGATGGGCTGGTGAGGATGGGATGGTGGGGATGGGCTGGTGGGGATGAGCTGGTGGGGATGGGCTGGTGGGGATGAGCTGGTGGGGATGGGATGGTGGGGATGGGCTGGTGGGGATGAGCTGGTGGGGATGGGATGGTGGGGATGGGCTGGTGGGGATGGGCTGGTGGGGATGAGATGGTGGGGATGAGCTGGTGGGGATGGGCTGGTGGGGATGGGCTGGTGAGGATGGGCTGGTGGGGATGGGCTGGTGGGGATGGGATGGTGGGGATGGGCTGTGGGGATGAGCTGGTGGGGATGAGCTGGTGGGGATGAACTGGTGGGGATGAGCTGGTGGGGATGGGCTGGAGGGGATGGGCTGGTGGGGATGGGATGGTGGGGATGGGCTGGTGGGGATGGGCTGGTGGGGATGAACTGGTGAGGATGGGCTGGTGGGGATGGGCTGGTGGGGATGGGCTGGTGGGGATGGGATGGTGGGGATGGGCTGGTGGGGATGGGCTGGTGGGGATGAACTGGTGAGGATGGGCTGTGGGGATGAGCTGGTGGGGATGGGCTGGTGGGGATGAACTGGTGGGGATGAGCTGGTGGGGATGGGCTGGAGGGGATGAGCTGGTGGGGATGAACTGGTGGGGATGAGCTGGTGGGGATGGGCTGGAGGGGATGAGCTGGTGGGGATGAGCTGGTGGGGATGGGCTGGTGGGGATGGGCTGGAGGGGATGAGCTGGTGGGGATGGGCTGGAGGGGATGAGCTGGTGGGGATGGGCTGGAGGGGATGAGCTGCTGGGGATATGCTGGTGGGGATGAGCTGGTGGGGATGAGCTGGTGGGGATGGGCTGGAGGGGATGAGCTGGTGGGG
Organism: Porphyrio hochstetteri; assembly: GCA_020800305.1. Classification (NCBI taxonomy): domain Eukaryota; kingdom Metazoa; phylum Chordata; class Aves; order Gruiformes; family Rallidae; genus Porphyrio; species Porphyrio hochstetteri. The sequence goes on along the minus strand of CM036907.1, from coordinate 126,039,861 downwards.
ATGAGCTGGTGGGGATGGGGAGTGGGTTTTATTATGGGTTTAATTTAAAACCCAGCACAGCAGGGATGGGAAATGGGAGAGGGGATGGGGAAAGGAAGGGGAAAGCCAACAGATCCCTGACCCATCAGGTCAGTGCTTCCTAACCCATGGGTTTCCCTTCCCTTGGGTTTGTTCTTCTGGGATCTGGGGGGGGGGGATTCCCCCATTTTTTCCCATCCCTCTCCCTCTCTCCCTTGGATCCCAGACTTGCTCCTGGGTTTTCCTGGGATGGGCACAGCCCCACCTCCCCCTCACCCCCAGGGCTCCCTGCTGCTATCTGGGATAGCTTCCTGATGGCTCTAGCTCCAGGCTGTGTCACCTCCCTGGGCAGGGTGATGGGCCATTCAGGGTCCCTGCTTTGGGCAGAACAGCCCTGGGGAGGGGGGGGGGGGGGATGCTGGAGGGGTGGGGGATGGGGAGAGGGGGAAGGGAAGCTGCAGGCACCCTTGCAGAGCTCCCATCTGCACCCCTGGAGAAGTTTGGCCACTTTTGGGCTCTGCTCTTTGGATGGGAGTGGAACCCATCAGGGATGGGGAGAGGGACAGTCAGGGGAAGGAGGAGGAGGAGGGAGCCTGGGTGGGGAGGCAGCAGGGTTGGTGATGGGGAGGAGGCTGGATGGAAGGCAGAAGAGGATGAATAAGAGGGAAGAGGGGGTGGGAGGTGGCAGGAATACGTTGTCCCCTGCCTCCAAGGTGGGACATGTGTCCCCTGAGGCAGCACTTTGGCTCCAGCATGGCAGAGAGATTCATCATCATCATCATCTGGGTCCTTTCTTGACCAAGCCCCATCTGGGCTGGCCAAGATCAGGGAGAAACCATCTCTCCCCAGCCAGGACCCATCCCTACCACCCTGGGGATGCCCTGCCTGGGGTTAACCTCTGCCCAGAGATGGGATGGGGTTGGGTCTTCTGGCTGTACCCTCCATGGTAGGGCAGGGGACAGCATCTCAGGGTGGATGGCTGAGGCTGGAGGAAGGTCCCAACCTGGTCTCAGGTGTCTTGTCATCTGGGGACACTGGGGCATGAAGCCAGGGGGTAAATATGGGTGCTGGGGGCAGGTCTGGGAGGAGACAAGAGGAGAAGAGGTGATGCAAACCAAGAGGATCCCATCATGCTGTGGAGGAGGAAGGGATGGGCTGCACTCAGGGGGGAGGCATCTCAAACACCCCAGAGCATCTTCCCACCAGCTTGCTGCTGTGGGGACACCTCAGCTCTGCAAACTCCAAGGGTTGAGATGAGCCTCTGGGTTTAATTAATAACTAATTAACCCTTCTGGAAGCCTGGCTGTGGAACAGAAGCCTGGAGAAGGGGCTGTGGGGAACAGAAGGGGAGGAACTTGGTTTCTTCTGCTGTAACTCTCTGTTTTGACCCAGGTTCAGGGCCAAGGAGGAGTCAAGTTCCAGAACTGGGCCAAGACCTATGGCTCCTCTCCTGAGCTTTACTTCCAGCCCACCTCAGTGGAGGAGATCAGGGAGGTAAGGAGAGTGAATCTAGGTGGAGATCTGGGGGTAAGGAGGATGCTTCCAGGTGGAGGTCTGGGGGGGGAAGGAGGATGCTTCCAGGTGTAGGAGATCTGGGGGGAAGGAGGATGCTTCCAGGTGGAGATCAGGGGATAAGGAGGATGCTTCCAGGTGGAGATCTGGGGGATAAGGAGGATGCTTCCAGGTCGAGATCTGGGGGAAAGGAGGATGCTTCCAGGGGGAGATCTGGGGATAAGGAGGATGCTTCCAGGGGGAGATCTGGGGAGGAAGGAGGATGCTTCCAGGTGGAGATCCAGGGGGTAAGGAGGATGCTTCCAGGTGGAGGTCTGGGGGGGAATGAGGATGCTTCCAGGTGGAGATCTGGGGATAAGGAGGATGCTTCCAGGGGGAGATCTGGGGAGGAAGGAGGATGCTTCCAGCTGGAGATCAGGGGATAAGGAGGATGCTTCCAGGTGGAGATCTGGGGGGGAATGAGGATGCTTCCAGGTGGAGATCTGGGGATAAGGAGGATGCTTCCAGGTGGAGATCTGGGGGTAAGGAGGATGCTTCCAGGTGGAGATCTGGGGATAAGGAGGATGCTTCCAGGTCGAGATCTGGGGGAAAGGAGGATGCTTCCAGGGGGAGATCTGGGGATAAGGAGGATGCTTCCAGGGGGAGATCTGGGGAGGAAGGAGGATGCTTCCAGGGGGAGATCCAGGGGGTAAGGAGGATGCTTCCATGTGGAGATCTGGGGTGGAAGGAGGATGCTTCCAGGGGGAGATCTGGGGGGTAAGGAGGATGCTTCCAGGAGGAGATCTGGGGATAAGGAGGATGCTTCCAGGTGGAGATCTGGGGGTAAGGAGGATGCTTCCAGGTGGAGATCTGGGGATAAGGAGGATGCTTCCAGGTGTAGGAGATCTGGGGGTAAGGAGGATGCTTCCAGGTGGGGATCTGGGGGTAAGGAGGATGCTTCCAGGTGGAGATCTGGGGGTAAGGAGGATGCTTCCAGTTGGAGATCTGGGGGGTAAGGAGGATGCTTCCAGGTGGAGATCTGGGTGTAAGGAGGATGCTTCCAGGGGACCCCCAGCTGGAATCAGATTGGAGGACATGCCAGGAAGGGCTGAGCTGCTCTGTCATGTTGAGTCAGAGGGGTCACAGGGGATGCCCCTGTCACTCTAGGATGTCCCAGATGGGCATCACCTCCTTTGGGATGATCCCAAGGGCTGGGTTGGGGGGTGTCTGGGCTTCAGGGGTGGTGGAACCCCAGGTGGTGAGAGGTGCTAGTGAAGGAGGTGTCAAGGAGAGGGGAGGTTTTAGCTTGGGGTGCCTTGCTGTGCCTTTGGCACCATCCTTGGAGGGAGCTGCTGGGTGATGAAGGCTGCCTGTTGTCTCTGCAGATCCTGGACATGGCCAGGCAGAGGGACAAGAGGGTGAAGGTGGTGGGGGGTGGCCACTCTCCCTCCGACATCGCCTGCACTGATGACTTCATGATCCAGATGGGGAAGATGAACAGGGTCCTCAAGGTGAGACCTGCTTCTGGGAGGTGGCGTGGTGGCCCAGAGCCCCTGGGGTCCCACCCCCTGCCAAAGCAGGGTCCCTAGGACAGGGGCTGGAATCTCTCCAGAGAAGGAGACTCCACACCCCCTGGGCAGCCTGTCCCAGGGCTCCCTCACCCTCACTGGGAAGAAGTTCTGCCCCACATTGGGGGGAACTCCCTGTGCTCCAGCTTGAGCCCATCGCCCCTTGTCCTGTCCCCACAGACACTGAGCAGAGGCTGCCCATGTCCCCTGGGTGCCACCCTTCAGCTATTGATCCCCATTGATCAGATCCCCTCTCAGGCTCTTCTCTCCAGGCTGAACAGCCCCAGCTCCCTCAGCCTTTCCTCCCAGGGGAGATGCTCCAGGCCCTTCAGCATCTCCATCATCTCCCTATCCTGGGCAGTTCTGGGTTCTGAGAGCTGGATCATTACTGGTAATTAGCAGCAGTAATGAATTAGGGAACAGCCCCTTCCCCAGCAGCTCTGTCTGTCAAGAGTGGGATGAAAAGCTCCTGATGTGGATAAGCTGCCCTTCCACCCAGAGCTGGCTGAGCAAGGGCAGAATCCTGCCCATGGGACACCCCGACCCCCAGCAGCTCCAGGCTGGGGCAGAGCGGCTGGAGAGCTGCTGGGGAGAAGGAGCTGGGGGTGCTGGGTGACTGGGACTGCCCAGGAGCCAGCAGGGTGCCCGGGGGGCCAGGAAGGCCAAGGGCATCGTGGCTTGTGTCAGAGCCAGCGTGGCCACAGGGCCAGGGCAGGGATTGTGCCCCTGGGCTGGGCACTGGGGAGGCTGCACCTCCAGTGCTGGGGCCAGTTACAGAGCATCCTCCAGCTGCTCCTGGAGCTGGCTCTGGGCAGGGTCTGTCTGCCAGCAGTCTGGGAAGGGGGGTACAGAGGAGTTTTGGGGGTGGGATCAGGGCTCCCCAACCCCCACTGTCACATCCCCATAGAATCCCAGAATCCCAGACTGGGCTGGGTTGGGAGGGACCCCAAGGGTCCCAGAGCTCCAACCCCCTGCCACAGGCAGGGCCACCAACCTCCAGGCCTGGAGCTACACAAGGTTGCCCAGGGCCCCAGCCAACCTGGCCTTGGACACCCCCAGGGATGGGGCACCCACCCCCTCTCTGGGCAGCCCCTTCCAGCCCCTCACCACTCTCTCTGCACAGAACTTACCCCCAGTCTCTCCTCTCCCCCTTCCCTCCTCCAGCTTCACTCCATCTCCCCTCTGGGCTCCTCCCCATCAGAAGGACATGGAGGTCCTGGAGCGAGTCCAGAGAAGGGCAACCAGGCTGGGGAAGGGGCTGGAGGGCAAATCCTCTGAGGAGCAGCTGAGGGAGCTGGGGGTGTTGAGCCTGGAGAAGAGGAGGCTGAGGGGAGACCTTCTCCCCACCTCCCCTGCCCTGCCAGGAGGGTGCAGAGAGGTGGGCGAGGGTCTCTGCAGCCAGGGGCCAGGAGATGGGACAAGGGGCAATGGGCTCAAGCTCTCCATGAGGTGCTTCTCCTCTGTGACCTTCCCCTCTCCCATCCCATCCCTTGCAGGTGGACAAGGAGAAGCAGCAGGTGACAGTGGAAGGTGGGATTTTCCTCTCAGATCTCAATGTGGAGCTGAACAAGCACGGGCTGGCCCTGGCCAAGTGAGTGGGACACATCCCTGGGGCTGTCCTTGGTGTCCTCCCATCTGTTCATCCTTTCCCCAGCTGGAATGCTGGGATATAGCAAAATGGGGAGGTTTGAGGAGCTTTTAATGCAGAATGAGTGTGTTTATGCTGGGATCCAGCCTTCTACCACGGTCCTGCACACCACAGGTCAACCCTCTGTCCAACCTCCTCCATGATGGAGCAGCCAATCCCAGCTCTGAGCAGGAGGTTGGATGATTTATCCCCACATCAACCCTGTATCCTCACTGCACCCCCCCTCCAAGCTGGGCTTTTCCATCTCAGGAAGGAAAACTCTGCTCCTCCCTGGCAGGACATGGTGAGGGCACCACTCCTAGGGATGTCCTCCATGGAGCTGAGGCTGACATCAGGCAGCACCTGGGAAAGGGAGACAAAATTAGGTAGAAATGAGGGGTTTTTGATGGCAAAAGACAATTGGCCATTGGAAGATCTCAGCAGGAGGACACTCCTGGCTCCACGTTGGGGTATCTGGTGTCCCTGGATGAGGAGGTGAAAGGAATGGGCTGGAGATCCAGGGAAATCCCATCCTGGATGTGTCAAGCTGATAGTGGCTGGTCCCTCTGCCTCCTCTCTGGTTGTCCCTTGCAGCTGGTGTCTTGCCCAGGGGCTTGGAGGGAGTTAAATTTGGGGTGGGCTTTGCAGAAGGAGTGTTTCTCACACTCCATCTCCTTTCTATGCTGACCTCAGGGAAGAAATGGCTCTTTAAATGACCACCTGGGTCACTATCACCACTCCTGGGTCAGTATCTCCACTCCTGGGTCAATATCTCCACTCCTGGGTCAATATCTTCCCAGGTTCCTCACCCTTTGCTCTGAGTTCCTCCAGGATGATGGGGAGATATGGGGACTTGTGGATGCTGCTTCCAGCCCTGGTTATTCCCAGGTTCCTCACCCTTTGCTCTCAATGCCTACAGGAGGGATGTCTTCATCCCACTGAGTTCCTCCAGGATGATGGGGAGATAAGGGGACATGGGGGATGTTGTGGGTGCTGCTTCCAGCCCTGGTTACACCTGGATTCCTCACCCTTTGCTCTGAATGCCAATGGGATGAGTTCCTCCAGGATGATGGGGAGATATGGGGACATGTGGGATGTTGTGGGTGCTGCTTCCAGCCCTGGTTAGACCCAGGTTCCCAGGTTCCTCACCCTTTGCTCTCAATGCCTACAGGAGGGACTTCTCCATCCCACTGAGTTCCTCCAGGATGATGGGGAGATATGGGGACTTGTGGGATGTTGTGGGTGCTGCTTCCAGCCCTGGTTAGACCCAAGTTCCCAGGTTCCTCTCCCTTTGCTCTGAATGCCTACAGGAGGGACTTCTCCATCCCACTGAGTTCCTCCAGGATGATGGGAGATGAGAGGAGTTGTGGGATGTTGTGGGTGCTCCTTCCAGCCCAGGTTCCTCACCCTTTGCTCTCAATGCCTACAGGAGGGACTTCTCCATCCCACTGAGTTCCTCCAGGATGATGGGGAGATATGGGGACTTTTGGGATGTTGTGGATGCTGCTTCCAGCCCTGGTTATTCCCAGGTTCCTCACCCTTTGCTCTGAATGCCAATGAGATGAGTTCCTCCAGGATGATGGGGAGATCAGGGGACTTGTGGGATGTTGTGGGTGCTGCTTCCAGCCCTGGTTATTCCCAGGTTCCTCATCCTTTGCTCTCAATGCCTACAGGAGGGATGTCTTCATCCCAATGAGTTCCTCCAGGATGATGGGGAGATAAGAGGACTTGTGGGATGTTGTGGGTGCTTCTTCCAGCCCTGGTTATTCCCAGGTTCCTCATCCTTTGCTCTGAGTTCCTATGGGATGAGTTCCTCCAGGATGATGGGGAGATAAGAGGACATGTGGGATGTTGTGGATGCTGCTTCCAGCCCTGGTTACACCTGGATTCCTCACCCTTTGCTCTGAATGCCAATGGGAAGGAGGTTTCCACCCCAATGAGTTCCTCCAGGATGATGGGGAGATGAGAGGACTTGTGGGATGTTGTGGGTGCTGCTTCCAGCCCTGGTTATTCCCAGGTTCCTCACCCTTTGCTCTCAATGCCTACAGGAGGGATGTCTTCATCCCAATGAGTTCCTCCAGGATGATGGGGAGATAAGAGGACTTGTGGATGCTGCTTCCAGCCCTGGTTAGACCTGGATTCCTCACCCTTTGCTCTCAATGCCAATGGGATGAGTTTCTCCAGGATGATGGGGAGATATGGGGACTTGTGGGATGGGATGCAGCTGAGATGACCATGGTGATGTGGGTTCACCAGCCACCTCTTCCTTCCCCAAGGATTGTAGTGGCATCCTGATAGATATGTCCCATCCCTGCCCCATCCCTGGGGGTGTTCAAGGCCAGGTTGGCTGGGACCCTGGGCAACCTTGTGTAGCTCCAGGCCTGGAGGTTGGTGGCCCTGCCTGTGGCAGGGGGTTGGAGCTCTGTGCCCCTTGGGGTCCCTCCCAACCCAGCCCATTCCATGATCCCATGATTCTATGTCCCATGGAGATGTGCACACACGGCCCTGGATACCCTGAAGGGTGGAAACCTCAGCTCCTGGGGGCAGAGGGACACATCTAGAGGACTCCACATGCACCAGGGGTTCCGCACAGGGTGAGCTCTGCCCCACACTGTACCCCACATGCTCAGGTCCTCACCAGCCCCTCTTCATCTGCCCCCAGTTTAGGAGCCGTTTCCGAGGTGGCAGCAGCTGGTGTGATTGGGACAGGGACACACAACACTGGGATCAAGCATGGCATCCTCCCCACCCAGGTGAGACAGGGGGTGGCAATGGCTCTGCAGGGACATCAGCATCTCAGGGGCTTCAGGGAGGATGGGCCAACACTTGGATTGGAGGAAAGACACAGCAACCAGGAGGGGTCCTGCCCCCTTGGGATGGGGCTGCTATGGAGACACCCCCCCCAGCTCCCCCATGCACACTAGGACCTCCTTACCCCTCTTTATCCCAGCCAAACCATGATCCATGTCAAAATTCCTCCTATCCCTCATTCTCCATGGTCTTAACACCCAATCTCTAAGCTCCAAAGGGAGATAGCTCTGGATTGGAGCCCCCCCAGCCCCAAAATCACTCAGGAGGTTAGGGAGACCCTTCACTCCAAGGTGAGGAGCACCCAAGGGCTTCAGATCCTTGGTGGTGACTCCAGGGATGGTTGTGGAGAAGAGACAGGATTTGGGGGGAGCTTCAACACCTTTGATGGCTTTTCTAACACACCCCAAAAAGAGGAGGGGTCTTTCCATGCCAGGGAGGGATGGATGGGGGGTGCTGGTGGAGCCAAGCTCAGGAGAAAGCACCCTGTGATGCTGGTGGTGGTGTGGGGGTCTCCTTGGTGGGGGATGCAGGGCTGGGTGTTTTGTGGGGGTCTCCTTGGTGGGGGATGCAGGGCTGGGTGATGTGTGGGGGTCTCCTTGGTGGGGGATGCAGGGCTGGGTGTGGGGTGGGGGTCTCCTTGGTGGGGGATGCAGGGCTGGGTGTGGGATGGGGGTCTCCTTGGTGGGGGATGCAGGGCTGGGTGTGGGATGGGGTCTCCTTGGTGGGGGATGCAGGGCTGGGTGTGGGGTGGGGGTCTCCTTGGTGGGGGATGCAGGGCTGGGTGATGTGTGGGGGTCTCCTTGGTGGGGGATGCAGGGCTGGGTGTGGGGTGGGGTCTCCTTTGTGATGGGTGTGGGATGGGGTCTCCTTGGTGATGGGTGCAGGGCTGGGTGTGGGATGGGGTCTCCTTTGTGATGGGTGTGGGATGGGGTCTCCTTGGTGGGGGATGCAGGGCTGGGTGTGGGGTGGGGGTCTCCTTGGTGATGGGTGCAGGGCTGGGTGTGGGATGGGGGTCTCCTTGGTGGGGGATGCAGGGCTGGGTGTGGGGTGGGGGTCTCCTTGGTGGGGGATGCAGGGCTGGGTGTGGGGTGGGGGTCTCCTTGGTGATGGGTGCAGGGCTGGGTGTGGGATGGGGGTCTCCTTGGTGGGGGATGCAGGGCTGGGTGTGGGATGGGGTCTCCTTGGTGGGGGATGCAGGGCTGGGTGTGGGATGGGGGTCTCCTTGGTGGGGGATGCAGGGCTGGGTGTGGGATGGGGTCTCCTTTGTGATGGGTGTGGGATGGGGTCTCCTTGGTGATGGGTGCAGGGCTCGGTGTGGGATGGGGTCTCCTTGGTGATGGGTGCAGGGCTGGGTGTGGGATGGGGGTCTCCTTGGTGGGGGATGCAGGGCTGGTTGTGGGATGGGGGTCTCCTTGGTGGGGGATGCAGGGCTGGGTGTGGGATGGGGTCTCCTTTGTGATGGGTGTGGGATGGGGTCTCCTTGGTGGGGGATGCAGGGCTGGGTGTGGGGTGGGGGTCTCCTTGGTGATGGGTGCAGGGCTGGGTGTGGGATGGGGGTCTCCTTGGTGGGGGATGCAGGGCTGGGTGTGGGATGGGGTCTCCTTGGTGGGGGATGCAGGGCTGGGTGTGGGGTGGGGTCTCCTTGGTGGGGGATGCAGGGCTGGGTGTGGGGTGGGGGTCTCCTTGGTGGGGGATGCAGGGCTGGGTGTGGGATGGGGGTCTCCTTGGTGGGGGATGCAGGGCTGGGTGTGGGATGGGGGTCTCCTTGGTGATGGGTGCAGGGCTGGGTGTGGGATGGGGGTCTCCTTGGTGGGGGATGCAGGGCTGGGTGTGGGATGGGGGTCTCCTTGGTGGGGGATGCAGGGCTGGGTGTGGGATGGGGGTCTCCTTGGTGGGGGATGCAGGGCTGGTGGTGGTCCAGGCGTCTCCTTGGTGATGGGTGCAGGGTGTTGGCCTGGAGATGGGATGTGTTGAGCTCTTGGTGATGCTTTGCTCCCCTCTTGGCAGGTCGTAGCCCTGACTCTGCTGACAGCCTCAGGGGAGCTCCTGGAGTGCTCTGAGTCCACCAACCCTGACATCTTCCAGGCTGCTCGCCTGCACCTTGGCTGCCTGGGGGTCATCCTCACCGTGACCTTCCAGTGTGTCCCCCAGTTCTACCTGCATGAGGTGGCCTTCCCTTCCACCCTCACTGAGGTACGCCCTGGGTGATGCTTCCAAAGCCTCCTTGGGGGTAAGGAAAGCTCTCAGTGGGGTGAGATGGTGAGGAGAAGGCTGGGAAGGGGTTTAGCTCTGGGAGAGAATCCCATGGGTTGTGGTCCTTGTGCATCATGGTGGTGGGAGTCGTGGTGTCCTCCAAGCATGAAGTTTCTCTAGGGTGGTGAAAGAGAAGGGAGGAAAAGCCACAGCAATTTAACCTCCCATGGGTGCAAACAGCATCTTCTGGGACCAGAGAGGGGCTGGTAATGGGGTGGGGGAGCAGAGGGACTGGTGAGGGCCACCTCTGTGCCACCTTGGGCAGGTGGGTGGTTGGGATGAGCATCAGGTGGTCCTTCAGGAGCCAAGCAGGGTTTGGGGGTGCTCTCATGCTGGTAAGGACATTGAGGTGCTGGAGCAAGCCCAGAGAAGCTGCTCAAGGATTTGGAGCACCAGTCTGATGGGGGGGGAACTGGGGGAACTGGGGGGGGGTTTAGCTTGGAGGAGGCTGAGGGGAGACCTGGTGGCTCTTTACCCCAAAGGAGGGTGCAGCCAGGGGAGGGGGTTGGTCTCTGCTCCCAAGCAATAGGACAAGAGGAAACAGCCTCAGAGCTGTGCCAGGGGAGGTTTGGATGGAGATCAGGAGTTTTTCCTCACCCAAAGGCTTGTCAGGCACAGGACAGGCTGCCCAGGGCAGAGGTGGTGTCACCATCCCTGGAGGGGTTCAAACCACGTGGAGATGTGGCACTGGGGGACATGGTTCAGTTGACACAGTGGTGTTGGACAGATGGTTGGACTGGATGGTCCTAGAAGTCTTCTCCAACCTTAGAGAGCTTCTCTGATTCTGGTGCAGCCCTGGGCTGGCTCATGGCTGCAGGAGAAGGCTGGTGGCTTCCAGCCTCCTGGAGAACCTCCTGTGCTCCCCTTGGGCTGCAGAGAATGACCCTGAGCTGGAACACCACCATGTGTCCTTCAGAGGCATCCTCTGGGTCCTGGGAGTGGAGATGGGACCCCTGTGGTGCTGTGGGGTATGTGGCATTGGGGTGAAACCATGAGATCCAGGGGAGCAGAGGGCTCCTGCTCTGGAAAGACCTCCTGGCTGGGCTCAAGCTGCCTGGTGGGAGCTTCAGGGGACTGAGGTGGGGGAGAGGAGGGTGAAAACATTTCTCCTGCACCTCAGGATTCCACCTTTGGTTTAGATGTAGGGCTGGCAAGGTGTCTTCCTTAGGGAAAAGGCTGGACAACGAGCCCCCTGACCATGTCCTCATGTCCTGAGCTCTCCCCAGCATCATCCTCAGTGCCCAGCATCAGGTGTCCCCTGCGTGGCTCAGCTCAGGAGGTGACAGGAGTCAGGAGTCCCCTCCTCCAGTTGTCCCTCCCCTCTCTTGTGAGCCTCTCTGCAGACAGGGATCAGCAAGGGGAAGGGCAGCCAACGGTGATGGGGAGATGCTCCAACCACCAGCAGTCCCACCAGAGCAGGGGGATGGAGGTGTGCATGAAGCCACCAGCTCCATCTTCTCTGGGCTGCCTCTGAGCTGAAGGAGGGAGGCTCCAGCTCAATTGAAGGAGCCTGGAGGCATCAGCCCACCCTTCTGACCATGGGGAAACATCCCCCATGGAGATGGATCAGCCAACAAGCTGACCTGATCACCTGCTGCGACAAGGTGACCAGCTTCATGGACCAGGGGATGTTTGCAGGTGACACTGAGCTGGGGGGATGTGTGGGTCTGCCTGAGGGTGGGATGGATCTGCAGAGGGGTCTGGCCAGGCTGGAGCCATGGGATGGGATCAGTGGGATGAGGTTCAGCCAGGCCAAGGGCAGAGTCCTGCCCATGGGACACCCCGACCCCCAGCAGCTCCAGGCTGGGGCAGAGCGGCTGGAGAGCTGCTGGGGAGAAGGAGCTGGGGGTGCTGGGTGACTGGGACTGCCCAGGAGCCAGCAGGGTGCCCGGGGGGCCAGGAAGGCCAAGGGCATCGTGGCTTGTGTCAGAGCCAGCGTGGCCACAGGGCCAGGGCAGGGATTGTGCCCCTGGGCTGGGCACTGGGGAGGCTGCACCTCCAGTGCTGGGTCCAGTTCTGGGCTCCTCCCCATCAGAAGGACATGGGGGTCCTGGAGCGAGTCCAGAGAAGGGCAACCAGGCTGGGGAAGGGGCTGGAGGGCAAATCCTCTGAGGAGCAGCTGAGGGAGCTGGGGGTGTTGAGCCTGGAGAAGATCTGGGGCAGCACAGGACAGGGATGGGTGGACTCCAGGAGCTTGAAGGGCTTTTCCAACCTTGGGAATTCTCTGTGACCTGTGAGACCCAACTGAGCCAAGGGATGAGGATGCTGCTGAGGATGCTCCTTGTGGGGATGTCAGGGCAACAAGAAGCCAGAGCTGAAGCAGATCCAAGTTCCTGGAGAGGCTCCTTTTCTCTACCACCGACTTCTCCCTCCTGATGGACTTTGTGCCTCAGTTTCCCCACTGCAGAAAGCTAACTCCTTCCAGGGAACACACTGTGTCCAGGCAACGTTGAGAAGGCCACTTGGTGTGGGTGGCCCCTTCTCTGTGGGCTTTGCCCTGTGGAACACTGCAGCCTCCAGTGATGACCCAGTGCCAGGAACCTGGGATGAGCTGGATGGTGGTTGCTCCACCCAAGGAAGAAGATCCCATCTGGATAGAGTGGCTGTGCTGTGTCCCAGCTGCAGAGGAGCTGAGCTCACTCCATCCTCCTTCCCAGCACCCTGAGGGTGGGAGGGCTCCAAGGAGAGGCAGGCAGCAGTTGGAGAGGGGTTTATGTAACGGCAGAGAGATGGGGGAGAGGAGAGGAGCTTTTGATGAGCTCCATGGGGAAAGAACTCCTTCAGCTGGCTCTGTGGAAATGCCCACTGGGCCTTCAGAAGGCTTTCTGAGGGACCCAGATCACACCCACCCTTGGCCACAGAGCCCCGTGGAGATACAAGCTCATAAAGCCCAGGAGATATGCTGGACCCTCCCCAAAAAACAAGGCACTTCATGCTTCTGTTGAGGGCCAGCAGGCTGGTTCCTCATGGGGATGGAAAGCTCAGCATCCCTGACCTAAGCTTCTCCTGCCCTCCACAGCCAAGCCAGTGCCCTTCCCTGGGTGGGACATGGCCACGAAGAGGGGACAGCAAGGAGAAAGGTGGATGGCAGGACAGCAGGAGAGAGTTTGCCAAGGAGGAGACAGCATGTGAAGCCTCCAGAGACGTGAAAGATGCTGATAGATGAGAGAGCAGGTCAGAAAGCCTCCTCAGAGTGATGTCTCGCCTGGGGATGTCCCAGAGGGGACCACGTGCTTTAGTCTGGGTGGTGGGGACCTTCAGCCAGCAAGACAGAGGCAGAGAAAACCAGTAGCACCATGGCAACCAGTTTAAAGGGAGTTTTCCATCTCCCAACCCTCTGGGGTTGGATGCAGATGAGGGATTTGAAACCCATCACGCTCCATCCCATCCCCACCATGGCTTGTCCCAAGTTCAGCTCAAAGAGTTAAGCCCAACCTTCACAGTGGGGCACAGAGAGCCCCATCACACCCCCCCAAAAAATCACACTGACCTCAGAAGGGACCAAGTTATGAAGAGGCCCACAAGAGGCCCACAAGATGCCCACAAGATGCCTCCAAGATGCCCAAGAAGCCCACAAGATGCCCAAGATGCCCACAAGATGCCCAAGATGCTCACAAGATGCTCACAAGAGGGCCACAAGAGGCCCAAGATGCCCACAAGATGCCCAAGATGCTCACAAGATGCTCACAAGAGGGCCACAAGAGGCCCAAGATGCCCACAAGATGCTCACAAGAGGGCCACAAGAGGCCCAAGATGCCCACAAGATGCTCACAAGAGGGCCACAAGAGGCCCAAGATGCCCACAAGATGCTCACAAGAGGGCCACAAGAGGCCCAAGATGCCCACAAGATGCCCAAGATGCCCACAAGATGCCTCCAAGGTGCCCAAGAAGCCCACAAGATGCCCAAGATGTCCATGAGATGCCCACAAGATGCCAAAGATGCTCACAAGAGGCCTCCAAGATGCCCAAGAGGCACACAAGATGCTCACAAGATGCTCAAGATGCCCACAAGATGCCTCCAAGGTGCCCAAGAGGCCCACAAGATGCCCACAAGATGCCCAAGATGCCCAAGATGCCCACAAGATGCCCAAGATGCTCACAAGATGCCCAAGATGCTCACAAGATGCTCACAAGATGCTCACAAGAGGGCCACAAGAGGCCCAAGATGCCCACAAGATGCCCAAGATGCCCACAAGATGCCCACAAGATGCCCAAGATGCTCACAAGATGCCCACAAGATGCCTCCAAGATGCCCAAGAAGCCCACAGGATGCCCAAGATGCTCACAAGATGCTCACAAGATCACAGAATCACAGAATCACAGAATTGTAGGGGTTGGAAGGGACCTCGAGAGATCATCGGGTCCAACCCCCCTGCCAAAGCAGGGTCCCTAGCTCATATTGCTCAGATAGGCGTCCAGATGAGTCTTGAATATCTCCAGTGAAGGAGACTCCACCACCTCCCTGGGCAGCCTGTCCCAGGGCTCCCTCACCCTCACTGGGGAAAAGTTCTTCCGCATGTTGGTGCGGAACTTCCTATGCTCCAACTTGCAGCCGTTGCCCCTTGTCCTATCCCCACAGACCACTGAAAAGGGGCTGGCCGATTCCCCCTGCATCCCCTGCTTCAGATAATTATAAACTTTGATTAGGTCCCCCCTTAGTCTTCTCTTCTCAAGGCTGAACAGTCCCAGCTTACTCAGCCTTTCCTCATAGGGGAGATGCTCTAGGCCCTTAATCATCCTCGTAGCCCTTCTTTGGACTCTTTCCAGGAGATCCCTGTCCTTTTTATACCAAGGAGCCCAGAACTGGACACAACACTCCAGGTGGGGCCTGACCAGGGCAGAGTAGAGAGGGAGGATCACCTCCTTTGACCTGCTGGCTACACTCCTCCTGATGCATCCCAGGATCCCATTGGCTCTCTTGGCCACCGAGGCACACTGCTGGCTCATGGCCAACCTGTCATCTACCAGGACCCCCAGGTCCTTCTCCACAGAGCTCTTCTCCAGCAGGTCATCCCCCAGCCTGTACTGATACAAACAGTTGTTCCTTCCCAGGTGCAAGACTTTACACTTGCTTTTGTTGAACTTCATCTGGTGTCTCCCTGCCCAGCTCTCCAGCCTGGCCAGGTCTCTCTGGATGGCAGCGCAGTGTCCTGCCTGTCACCCACCCCTCCCAGCTTTGTATCATCGGCGTACTTGCTGAGGGTGGATGTTATTCCCTCATCAAGATCGTCAATGAAGATATTAAACAGGACTGGACCCAACACTGAGCCCTGGGGAACACCGCTGGTAACAGGCCTCCAGTCAGATTCTACTCCACGAATCACAACCCTCTGGGTTCGGTCCGACAGCCAATTCTCAACCCACCTCACTGTCCACTCATCTATCCCATGCTTTCTCAGCTTTGCTATCAGGATGTCATGGGAGACAGTATCAAAGGCCTTGCTGAAGTCAAGGTAGATGACATCCACTGCTCTCCCTCCATCTACCCAGCCTGTCATGAGATCGTAGAAGGCTATGAGGTTGGTCGAGCACGATTTCCCCTTAGTGAATCCATGCTGACTACTCCTCATGACCTTCTTCTCTTCCAATTGCTTGGAGATGGCATCCAGAACAAGCTGTTCCATTACCTTTCCAGGGGCAGAGGTGAGGCTGA
Organism: Porphyrio hochstetteri; assembly: GCA_020800305.1. Taxonomy (NCBI): domain Eukaryota; kingdom Metazoa; phylum Chordata; class Aves; order Gruiformes; family Rallidae; genus Porphyrio; species Porphyrio hochstetteri. The sequence goes on along the minus strand of CM036907.1, from coordinate 126,024,440 downwards.
CTGGCCTATAGTTACTAGGTTCCTCCTTCTTGCCCTTTTTAAAGACTGGAGTGACATTGGCTATCCTCCAGTCTTCAGGCACTTCTCCTGTCCTCCAGGACCTGTCGAAGATGATAGAGAGCGGCTCAGCAATCACCTCCGCCAGCTCCCTCAGCACACGTGGATGTAACCCATCTGGGCCCATGGATTTGTGTGCATTAATCCCTTTGAGCCGCTCCTGGACCTCCCCTACTTGAACCAGATGCCCACAAGATGCCCAAGAGGCCCACAAGATGCCTCCAAGATGCCCAAAAGATGCCCAAGAGGCCCACAAGATGCCTCCAAGGTGCCCAAGAAGCCCACAAGATGCCCAAGATGTCCATGAGATGCCCACAAGATGCCAAAGATGCTCACAAGAGGCCTCCAAGATGCCTAAGAGGCACACAAGATGCCCACAAGATGCCCAAGATGCCCAAGATGCCCACAAGATGCCCAAGATGCTCACAAGATGCCCAAGATGCTCACAAGATGCTCACAAGAGGGCCACAAGAGGCCCAAGATGCCCAAGATGCCCACAAGATGCCCACAAGATGCCCAAGATGCTCACAAGATGCCCACAAGATGCCTCCAAGATGCCCAAGAAGCCCACAGGATGCCCAAGATGCTCACAAGATGCTCACAAGATGCCCACAAGATGCCCAAGAGGCCCACAAGATGCCTCCAAGATGCCCAAAAGGCCCACAAGATGCCTCCAAGATGCCCAAGAAGCCCACAAGATGCCCAAGATGCCCATGAGATGCCCACAAGATGCCAAAGATGCTCACAAGAGGCCTCCAAGATGCCCAAGAGGCACACAAGATGCTCACAAGATGCTCAAGATGCCCGCAAGATGCCCACAAGGTGCCCACAAGATGCCCAAGAAGCCCACAGGATGCCCAAGATGCTCACAAGATGCTCATAAGATGCTCACAAGATGCCCAAGAGGCCCACAAGATGCCTCCAAGATACCCAAGAAGCCCACAAGATGCCAAAGATGCTCACAAGATGCCCACAAGATGCTCACAAGAAGCCCACAAGATGCCCAAGATGCTCACAAGATGCCCACAAGATGCTCACAGACTATTTTAAGTGGCCCATCTGTTGCTGGAGAAAGCCAAGCTCTCCATCAGCTGAGGAGCAGGAGGCAGCAGGATAGGAGATGGCACTTCCTCAGCCAGCACCAGGCTCCTGGGAGCATGCAGGTCCTTCCTTCCAGGACACAGCTAGATGCTGCCTGCCTCTGGGGACTTTCTGGGACCTTCTGGGATGTGGGGCTCAGCTCAAGCAGAGTCTTCTCCCTCTCCTTGCTTGGTCCAGGTGGTTTTAACTCATCAGCCCAGCTCAGGATCTCCAGCAAGGGCAATTTTCTCCAGCTGGGACATTACATCTGCATCAGGCTTAGTCATGTGTGTCTCGAGTTGCCAGGTCTCTGCTGACCTGCCTGGTGCCTGGGAACACTGGATTGAACATGGAGTGTTCACAGAATCCCAAGGTTGGAAAAGACCTTTGGAGATGATCAAGCCCAACCAATCCCATCCTGAGCTGAACCAGATCCCTCAGCACCTCATCTCCCCCCTGTTAAACACCCCCAGGGGTGGGGACTCAGCCCCTCCCTGGGCAGCCTGTGCCACAGCCCCACAACTCTGCCAGGGAAGAACTTTGCCCTCCCAGCTGAGCTGACCCTGCCCTGGGGCAGCTTGAGCCCATTGCCCCTTGTCCCATCTCCTGGCCCCTGGCTGCAGAGACCCTCGCCCACCTCTCTGCACCCTCCTGGCAGGGCAGGGGAGGTGGGGAGAAGGTCTCCCCTCAGCCTCCTCTTCTCCAGGCTCAACACCCCCAGCTCCCTCAGCTGCTCCTCAGAGGATTTGCCCTCCAGCCCCTTCCCCAGCCTGGTTGCCCTTCTCTGGACTCGCTCCAGGACCCCCATGTCCTTCTGATGCTGAGGAGCCCAGAACTGGACCCAGCACTCGAGGTGCAGCCTCCCCAGTGCCCAGCCCAGGGGCACAATCCCTGCCCTGGCAGCACCCAGGTGATGGGAACCCACTGGGGATGGGGATGGGAGGTCCCTGGGGGTGTTGAAGGCCAGGTTGGCTGGGGCCCTGGGCAACCTTGTGTAGCTCCAGGCCTGGAGGTTGGTGGCCCTGCCTGTGGCAGGGGGTTGGAGCTCTGGGATCCTTGGGGTCCCTCCCAACCCAGCCCAGTCTGGGATCCTATGAAAGCTCTGAGAAACACCCTCCTTTAATTTTTTAAGGCCTGAATTCTTCAGTGTCCTGCTGGGGTGGCTCAAACTCCTCCACAGCTGTGAATTTCAGGTGCTTTTTTTGCTGGTTCATGTTGGGTAAGGGCTGATCCAGAGCAACCCAGTGCTGTGCCATGGGCAGCTGGGCTCACTGGGGAGGTGGATGGAGAGGTCCACACCTGTCACCCAAGCCCATCAGCGTGCTGGCACCCCCCACCCCATTTAGAGCAGCTGCACCAAAGCATCTGAGACCCAGAGCACTTCAAGGCCTTGTATTTTCCTGGGAGGTGGGAAGGGAAAACCCAGGGATGAGGGAAAGCCAACAAGGTGTTTCTCCAACCTGCTGTGAGGTTGTCACCCGTGTCTCCAGTCTCAGAGGGGGTGAGTTTGTGTTTGGTGGCTCAGGGGTGTCTTTAACCCCCTGGGACCTGCCTGTTCAGCTCCTGAGCTGCCTCTTCCCTGGTGTCCCACAGCTGGGAGCTCCCACTTTAAATGCATTTAAATAGAATCATCCCAGACTGGGCTGGGTTGGGAGGGACCCCAAGGGTCCCAGAGCTCCAACCCCCTGCCACAGGCAGGGCCACCAACCTCCAGGCCTGGAGCTACACAAGGTTGCCCAGGGTCCCATCCAACCCAGCATCCTTCCCTGCTTTTTGGGTAGGGGGACATCAACAACAACCCCTACATTGGTGCTGGATTGACTGAAGCCAACAGCGAGACCCCCAGCTACCCCTAGGGCAGCTTTTTCCAAAGCCAGAGGAGCAGATGACACCACCCAGCTGGTTTTGAAGCATCCAAGTGAGCAGCTGCTGTTGAGCATCCACTTCCCCAATGTTGGGAGGGACCCCAAGGGTCCCAGAGCTCCAACCCCCTGCCACAGGCAGGGCCACCAACCTCCAGGCCTGGAGCTACACAAGGTTGCCCAGGGCCCCAGCCAACCTGGCCTTCAACACCCCCAGGGATGGGGCACCCACCCCCTCTCTGGGCAGCCCCTTCCAGCCCCTCCCCACTCTCTCTGCACAGAACTTCCCCCTAAGATCTAATTTAAACCTTCCTTGAGCTTTAAACACATTTCAAGGGGTTTCAGGGAGCCCACCAGCTCCTTCCAGCTTGGGCTTCAGCCACCTCCCCAATTATCTTCATCTTCAGCCTCCTCACTGCTGCTCAGGCCCTTCTCACCACCCTCCAACACCTTCCCTCACCCAAATTCCTTCCTCACCCTCTATTTAAGTAGGAAATCGAAACCCACATGCCAGATAATCCCTCTCCTGTGCAAACCCACCCTCCTAGGCTGAGCTTTACCCCTGCTCAGCATCGCTCACCCTGGGCAGCACCTCAGCACAGCTCAGCCCATCCTTCCCCATCCCTTGGGGCTGGTTGAGGGGGGGAAAGGGGGGAGTTGAAAGGAGCTGTGCACTCTAGAAATATTAATCCCATTATCAATTCTCCCTCCTCCTTGTCCCTCAGCTGCTTCCACAGCTCCAGCTTTCATGTGGAGCAGCCCAGCGAAGCAGAAGGGAATAATGGCCCAGGGAGGAGGTTGCTTGAAATATTTAAGCCTGGGTTATCTTAAGACCTTGCAAATAATAGATGTGTCAGAGGAGCCTGAGCTGGGATTTGTGGTTATATAAAGAGCTGGCTGCTCGGCTCTGCTGGCCTCGTGAGCATCCTTATCACTGGGAGAAACTCAGCTGCCCATAGCTGCTGCTGGGGGTGACTGGGAACAAGGGAAAGGGGGGGAGAGGGGCTCCTTGTATGGCTGAGGTCAGCTGGAGAGCATCCCTAGATGGTGGTGGTGGGGATGGGAGTGGGTTTCTCCTTGTCCTGGACCAGCCCAGAGGGTGAGGATGGGTCAGGCTCAGGTGTGATGCTGATGGGAGTGGGTTTCTCCTTGTCCTGGACCAGCCCAGAGGGTGAGGATGGGTCAGGATGCTTCTTGCCCCCTGGTCTTTGTGGGTTGCTGAGCTGGTGGTGGTTGGTAGGTGGGTGCTCAGGCAGTGAGCTCCTCTTCCTGGAGGGTCTCTGATCTATTCCTGATACTCAGCCACCCATAGGTGCTGCTGAGGGTGACTGGGAACAAGGGAAAGGGGGGGGAGAGGGGCTCCTTGTATGGCTGAGGGCAGCTGGAGAGCATCCCTAGATGGTGGTGGTGGGGATGGGGGTTGGTTTCTTCTTGTCCTGGACCAGCCCAGAGGGTGGTGAGGGTGAGGATGGGTCAGGCTCAGGTGTGATGCTGATGGGAGTGGGTTTCTTCTTGTCCTGGACCAGCCCAGAGGGTGAGGATGGGTCAGGATGCTTCTTGCCCCCTGGTCTTTGTGCTCTGCTGAGCTGGTGGTGGTTGGTAGGTGGGTGCTCAGGCAGTGAGCTCCTCTTCCTGGAGGGTCTCTGATCTACTTCTGAGCTCACCCAAGCTCTTAGGCACCTGCAGACTTGCACAGCTGAGTGAGCTGGGGGGAGGAGAACAGCTTCTTTGGAGCTGAGCTTACCTCTTCCAAACCCAAACCCTGACACAAACCCCTTGGGGGATGTCCCAGGCACCTGGGATGGATCCCTCAAGCCCAGGTCCTCCAAGACCACCTACATCTCCCCCCTTGGGGGATATCCCAGGCACCTGGGATACATCCCTCAAGCCCAGGTCCTTCTAGATCACCTACACCCCCCACTTTTGGGGTGTCCCAGCCACCTGGGATGCATCCCTTGAGCCCAAGTCCTCCAAGACCACTTACACCCCCTCCTTGGGGGATGATCCTTTGAGCCCAAGTCCTCCAAGACCACCAACACCCCCCCTTGCGGGATGTCCCAGGCACCTGGGATGGATCCTTTGGGCCCAGGTCCTCCAAGACTGCCTACACCTCCCCTCTTGGGGGTGTCCCAGGCACCTGGGATGGATCCTTTGGGCCCAGGTCCTCCAAGACCACCAACACCCCCCCTTGGGGGTGTCCCAGGCACCTGGGATGGATCCCTTGAGCCCAGGTCCTCCAAGACCACCTACACCCCCACTTTTGGGGTGTCCCAGCCACCTGGGATGGATCCCTTGAGCCCAGGTCCTCCAAGACCATCTACACCCCCCACTTTTGGGGGTGTCCCAGCCACCTGGGATGGATCCCTTGAGCCCAAGTCCTCCAACACCACCTACATCTCCCCTCTTGGGGGTGTCCCAGCCACCTGGGATGGATCCCTTGAGCCCAAGTCCTCCTAGACAACCTACACCCCCTCCTTGGGGGATGATCCTTCGAGCCCAAGTCCTCCAAGACTGTCTATACCCCCCCCCTTGGGGGATGTCCCAGCCACCTGGGATGGATCCTTTGAGCTCAGGTCCTCCAACACCACCTACATCTCCCCCCTTGGGGGATGTCCCAGCCACCTGGGATGGATCCTTTGAGCCCAGGTCCTCCAAGACTGCCTACACCTCCCCTCTTGGGGGTGTCCCAGGCACCTGGGATGGATTCCTTGAGCCCAGGTCCTCCAAGACCACCCAGTGCCTACCCCTCCTCACCACACTGTGCCTGCTCTTGCCCCTCCTAGCCAGAAATGTGTGTGGAAGTGGCTCTTCCAGCTGCTACTGGGACATCATCCCCTGATGCAGTGGGACCACGGCAGGCACACAGGCAAAGGGGAGGCTGAGCATCCATCTCCTCTCCCAAAATGCAAGCTCCCCATGCTCCCTGCCTCCTCTTCACTGCTCTGATGGATGATGTGTTCCCATGACTCCTTGTGCTTCATCCTCCACAGCACCTTGGCCCCATCCATGTCCTTTCCCCAGGAACCTTCTAGAGCAACCAAACCCTCCTTCCAGCAGGCAGGGTGCCCCACTCTCAGCTCAGGGAGCTCTCAAGGGGGTTTCCAAGCAAGAAAGCAAGCAGCTTCTTTTCTCCTGGCCTTTACCACCCCAGGGGATGTGGAAGCAAAGCTGAGCAACACCTCCAGGGTCATCCCTTGTGTTGGCCACCCAACCTCTGCCTCCCACACTGGCACTTGGCCATAAGACAGTGTCCCCAAGGACTCCCAGAGCCAGCTCACTTGCTGCCCTCAGCTCTTACCCACGGAGCTTTAATTATCCTACAAAGCCTTGGGCTTATTTCCTCCTCCAGATCCATCTCCCTCTATCACAGGGATCAAAAGCTCACATTGAGAAGGTCAAACCCCCTCTAGCTATGAGCTCCTGATCTCAAACACCACAGCTGGGAGACCAAGAGATGCTGGCAGGATCACCTTGGGAATGCAGCACCCTTCTTTCCCCCACCCCCTCCCCAATTCACCCAGAGTCACAGAGTCACAGAGTCACAGGGGTTGGGAGGACCCCCCCAGAGCCCATGGGGTCCCACCCCCTGCCAAAGCAGGGTCCCTAGGACAGGGCTGGAATCTCTCCAGAGAAGGAGACTCCACACCCCCTGGGCAGCCTGTCCCAGGGCTCCCTCACCCTCACTGGGAAGAAGTTCTGCCCCACATTGGGGGGAACTCCCTGTGCTCCAGCTTGAGCCCATCGCCCCTTGTCCTGTCCCCACAGACACTGAGCAGAGGCTGCCCATGGCCCCTGGGTGCCACCCTTCAGCTATTGATCCCCATTGATCAGATCCCCTCTCAGGCTCTTCTCTCCAGGCTGAACAGCCCCAGCTCCCTCAGCCTTTCCTCCCAGGGGAGATGCTCCAGGCCCTTCAGCATCTCTGGAGCCTCCTCTGGACTCTCTCCAGGAGATCCCTGGCTGTTTGATCCCAGGGAGCCCAGACCTGGACACAACACTCCAGCTGGGGCCTGAGCAGGGCAGAGCAGAGGGGGAGGATCCCCTCCTGTGACCTGCTGCCCACACTCCTCCTGATGCCCCCAGGATCCCACTGGCTCTCTCAGCCCCCAGGGCACACTGCTGGCTCATGGCCACCCTGTCACCCCCCAGCACCCCCAGGTCCTTCTCCACAGAGCTCCTCTCCAGCAGCTCACCCCCAGCCTGTCCTGATTCCAGCAGTTATCCCTCCCCAGGTGCCAGACTCTCCACTTGCTTTTGTTGAACCCCATCTGGTGTCTCCCTGCCCAGCTCTCCAGCCTGGCCAGGTCTCTCTGGATGGCAGCTCAGTGTCCTGCCTGTCACCCACCCCTCCCAGCTCTGTGTCATCAGTGTCCTTGCTGAGGGGGGGATGCTGTTCCCTCATCAAGCTCCTCAATGGGCAGCTGCTTTCCTCCAAGCAGCCCTGGGACAAGGACCCCCCATGGCTCTGGGAACAGGATGAGTACCTCCCTGGGGCTGTGGTCACCCAGTCAAACCCCATCCCCATTGCATGGTCCTGCCTGTCCCCTGCCTGCTGAGCCTCCCCTCGCTCTCCTCAGCTGCTGACAGCTTCCTTAAAGCTCTTTTTGTGTCTTTTATGAATAATTTGGTGGTTCCACATCTGAAGTGGGGGATGTCCCTGGGACAGGGCCATGTAGCACATCCCAGCTCCATCCCCTGATTCCCTACCCCCTCCCCCTGGGCTCCAGGGGCTGCAAAGGAATGTGCTGCTGGGATGTGGAAAACAGAGAGGGCATCCCTGATGCTGGACCAGGTGGGGGATTTTAGTAGCTCCCCCCCCCAGCTTGCCCCACCATATGGCTGGTGGCTGGAGGAGCCCCCCTCCAGCCCTGGCTGCTCTGGGAATGCCTGATGGAGCAGTTGGGGGGCTGCAGAAGTGTGACTGAGGGAGGAGGTGGGGTCTGAGTCCCAGCAGCATCTGCAGGAGGGGGGCTCTGCCATGGTCAAGGCATGGTGGGCATGCTTGTTCCCTTCCCCATGGAGACCTTCCATGGTGTCTATTAGCTCTTGTGCTTGGCTGGGCTGTACTGACCCCCCCTCCTCAACCCCTTCCTTGCCAAAACTCTACAGACAGACCCCTTGGACCTTCCCCAGCATTCCCAGGAGCTCTCCCAGGTGCCTCCAAGCCCTGGAGATCATCCCAGCATCCCTGCTCCACACTGGGGACACTCACTGACCAGTCCACCATGGGGAACACTCATCACTGACCAGCCCCCACCTCTCTGGTCGTTGCAGGTCCTGGATCACCTGGGTGACCACCTGAAGAGGTCCCAATACTTCAGATTCCTCTGGTTCCCCCACAGTGAGAACGTCAGCGTCATCTACCAGGATCCCACCACCAAGGCAGGTCCCATGGGCTCCCTGCAGGAAGGGAGAAGGGCCTGAGCTCAAAACCCAGTGCTGGTGGTTTAGGGTGGGCTCACCATGCAAGGGATGCTGGGGATGGGGTGGGGCTGGTGGGGGAAATGGCATTTTGGGGCTGGGCTGAACTCTGCCCATGCTCCACAAATAGAGCTGGGGCTGTCCAAGGTGTCAGCATCCTCATGGCACAGTCTGATCTCCTCCTGGGACTGGATATGGCCCTGTTTCATCATGGGGGAGAGATCTAGGGAGTCCTGGGGCATCCTCCAAAGCCCTGCTCCCAATCTGATCCTGGTCCAGGCATGTGCCTGCTGATGCTCCACAGATCCAGCTGGGGCTGTCCAAGGTGTCAGCATCCTCATGGCAAAGCCTAATCTCCTCCTGGGAGAGAGATCTAGGGAGTCCTGGGGTGTCCTCTAAGCTCCTGCTCCCAATCTGATCCTGGTCCAGGCATGTGCTCCCACCTTTGTGCCTGCTGGTGCTCCACAGACACAGCTGGGGCTGTCCAAGGTGGCAGCATCCTCATGGCACAGTCTGATCTCCTCCTGGGACTGGATTTGGCCCTGTTTCATCATGGGGGAGAGATCTAGGGAGTCCTGGGGCATCCTGCTAAGCCCTGCTCCCAATCTGATCCTGGCCCAGGCATGTGCCTGCTGGTGCTCCACAGATCCAGCTGGAGGTGTCCAAGGTGGCAGCATCCTCATGGCAAAGCCTGATCTCCTCCTGGGAGAGAGATCTAGGGAGTTCTGGGGCATCCTCTAAAGCCCTGCTCCCAATTTGATCCTGGTCCAGGCATGTGCCCCCACCTTGGTGCCTGCTGCTGCTCCACAGATCCAGCTGGAGGTGTCCAAGGTGGCAGCATCCTCATGGCACAGTCTGATCTCCTCCTGGGACTGGATTTGGCCCTGGTTCAACATAGGGGAGAGATCTAGGGAGTCCTGGGGCATCCTCTAAAGCCCTGCTCCCAATTTGATCCTGGTCCAGGCATGTGCCTGCTGGTGCTCCACAGACACAGCTGGAGGTGTCCAAGGTGGCAGCATCCTCATGGCACAGTCTGATCTCCTCCTGGGACTGGATTTGACCCTGGTTCATCATAGGGGAGAGATCTAGGGAGTCCTGGGGCATCCTCTAAACCTCAGTTTGATCCTGGCCCAGGCATGTGCTCCCACCTTTGTGCCTGCTGGTGCTCCACAGACACAGCTGGGGCTGTCTAAGGTGGCAGCATCCTCATGGCACAGTCTGACCTCCTCCTGGGACTGGATATGGCCCTGTTTCATCATGGGGGAGAGATCTAGGGAGTCCTGGGGCATCCTCCAAAGCCCTGCTCCCAATCTGATCCTGGTCCAGGCATGTGCCTGCTGGTGCTCCACAGATCCAGCTGGGGCTGTCCAAGGTGTCAGCATCCTCATGGCAAAGCCTGATCTCCTCCTGGGAGAGAGATCTAGGGAGTCCTGGGGTGTCCTCTAAGCCCTGCTCCCAATCTGATCCTGGTTCAGGCATGTGCTCCCACCTTTGTGCCTGCTGCTGCTCCACAGATCCAGCTGGAGGTGTCCAAGGTGGCAGCATCCTCATGGCAAAGCCTGATCTCCTCCTGGGAGAGAGATCTAGCGAGTCCTGGAGCATCCTCTAAACCTCAATTTGATCCTGGTCCTGGCATGTGCTCCCACATTTGTGCCTGCTGCTGCTCCACAGACACAGCTGGAGGTGTCCAAGGTGTCACCATCCTCATGGCAAAGCCTGATCTCCTCCTGGGACTGGATTTGACCCTGTTTCATCATGTCAGAGAGGTCTAGGGAGTCCTGGGGCATCTTCCTAAGCCCTGCTCCCAATCTGATCCTGGCCCAGGCATGTGCCTGCTGGTGCTCCACAGATCCAGCTGAAGGTGTCCAAGGTGGCAGCATCCTCATGGCACAGTCTGATCTCCTCCTGGGACTGGATTTGGCCCTGGTTCATCATGGGGGAGAGATCTAGGGAGTCCTGGGGCATCCTCTAAACCTCAGTCTGATCCAGGCATGTGCTCCCACCTTCGTCCCTGCTGGCAAGAACACCTATGGTCCCTAACAACCATCATCTTCCTCTCCTTGGCTTTACAGCCCCCCTCTTCCTCTGCCAGCTGGCTGTGGGATTACGCTGTTGGCTACTATCTGCTGGAGTTCCTGCTCTGGATCAGGTACAGAGACACCCTGGGACAGAGTTTGGGACAGAGGGAGGGTGGGTTGGGTTTCTCCAGCCTCATCCAGATGTGTTCTCTGCATCTGTGCTGCTTTCCTGGGGAGCCCCAGAGAAGATGGCAAAGGAGGATGGTGACCTGGAGCACCCCCATCCCTGGGGATGAAGGAGATGCTTGTTCTCCAGGAAAGCTCCTGAGCAGGGGGAGTGGGATGGGGTTGGGATTGATGCTGTTGGGATTGATGTCCAGGGCTGCACTGCCCTCTCGTGTGCACAGGGATGGAGCAGCCTCTGCAGCAGCAAAGGAGCCTCTATTTGGGGGGGGGAGGTGGTGGTGGTGTTGACCCTGAGCTTGTCCTGAGCACCAGGGTAGGGAGAGATGATCAGGGCAGGTCATGGAGGCTGGGCTGGGAAGCAGGACCTTGGGGGCACAGGCTGGACTCTGTGAAGAGGGAGAAGAGGGGCTGTGGCCACCCAGGATGCTGCCAAGGTCCCCACCCTGTCCTCATAGCTCTTGGTGTGAGGATGCCCAGAGTGCAGCCTGAGCTCTCCAGGGGGAGGGAAGGCAGGGACAGAGCACCTGGGGTTTAGCCAGAGGAGGGAGATGCTCCCTCAGTCAGTTTGGGGGTGACACTGAGCTGGGAGGATGTGTGGATCTGCCTGAGGGTGGGGAGGCTCTTCAGAGGGGTCTGGACAGACTGGAGCCATGGGATGGGATCAGTGGGATGAGGTTCAGCCAGGCCAAGGGCAGAGTCCTGCCCATGGGACACCCCGACCCCCAGCAGCTCCAGGCTGGGGCAGAGCGGCTGGAGAGCTGCTGGGGAGAAGGAGCTGGGGGTGCTGGGTGACTGGGACTGCCCAGGAGCCAGCAGGGTGCCCGGGGGGCCAGGAAGGCCAAGGGCATCCTGGCTTGTGTCAGAGCCAGCGTGGCCACAGGGCCAGGGCAGGGATTGTGCCCCTGGGCTGGGCACTGGGGAGGCTGCACCTCCAGTGCTGGGGCCAGTTCTGGGCTCCTCAGCATCAGAAGGACATGGGGGTCCTGGAGCGAGTCCAGAGAAGGGCAACCAGGCTGGGGAAGGGGCTGGAGGGCAAATCCTCTGAGGAGCAGCTGAGGGAGCTGGGGGTGTTGAGCCTGGAGAAGAGGAGGCTGAGGGGAGACCTTCTCCCCACCTCCCCTGCCCTGCCAGGAGGGTGCAGAGAGGTGGGCGAGGGTCTCTGCAGCCAGGGGCCAGGAGATGGGACAAGGGGCAATGGGCTCAAGCTGCCCCAGGGCAGGGTCAGCTCAGCTGGGAGGGCAAAGTTCTTCCCTGGCAGAGTTGTGGGGCTGTGGCACAGGCTGCCCAGGGAGGGGGCTGAGTCCCCACCCCTGGGGGTGTTTAACAGGGGGGAGATGAGGTGCTGAGAGATCTGGAGCAGCACAGGACAGGGATGGTTGGACTCCAGGAGCTTGAAGGGCTTTTCCAACCTTGGGATTGTGATTCTGAGCTGGGTGCAAGGTCCAAGGTCAGGTCCCAGACAGGCTGCAGGTCCCCATGTGCTCCAACACTCTACTGCAGCTTTGCCTACATCCCCTTGAGGGACATTCCCCCTCCCCCTTGCCCAGCATCCCTGGGATGTAGCTTGCAGCATCACAGCTCACACCCTGCCCTGGGCAAGTCCTCACCTTGGGGGTCACATCTCAGCTTCTGCCCTCTCCTCTGCAGCACCTTTGTGCCCAGTTTGGTGTCCTGGATCAACCGGTTCTTCTTCTGGCTCCTCTTCAGCTCCCGAGTGGAGAACGTTGGTGTCAGCTACAGGATCTTCAACTATGAGTGTCGCTTCAAGCAGCACGTCCAGGACTGGGCCATCCCCATGTAAATGGCTCTGGCAGACCCTCCTGTCCCTCCCCTGCTGGGATCAGGGTCCCAACCACTTGCCACCCCCCCTGCCTGTGCTCTGCCCCAGCCCAGGTTGCTTGGAGCCACCAAGAAGGGGACCTGGTTAGGAGACATCACTCCCACCTCCAAGCTTAGCATGGGGACCATTCTCCATCCCTGGAGAAGCAAATCCAGTGCTGGGACATACCAACCATTCCCTGCATTCCCATGGGACCAGGGATGGAGCTGTGGGGCTGAGATGGGGGTTCAGACCTGAAGGGACCATTCCCCATCCCTGGAGAAGCAAATCCATATGACAGCATGTCTTGGGGGCTTTGGGAGCCCAAAGCAAGGGGAAGGATGTGCTGGGACATACCAACCATTCCCTGCATTCCCATGGGACCAGGGATGGAGCTGTGGGGCTGAGATGGGGGTTCAGACCTGAAGGGACCATTCCCCATCCCTGGAGAAGCAAATCCATATGACAGCATGTCTTGGGGGCTTTGGGAGCCCAAAGCAAGGGGAGGGATGTGCTGGGACATACCAACCATTCCCTGCATTCCCATGGGACCAGGGATGGAGCTGTGGGGCTGAGATGGGGGTTCAGACCTGAAGGGACCATTCCCCATCCCTGGAGAAGCAAATCCATATCACAGCATGTCTTGGGGGCTTTGGGAGCCCAAAGCAAGGGGAAGGATGTGCTGGGACATACCAACCATTCCCTGCATTCCCATGGGACCAGGGATGGAGCTGTGGGGCTGAGATGGGGGTTCAGACCTGAAGGGACCATTCCCCATCCCTGGAGAAGCAAATCCATATCACAGCATGTCTTGGGGGCTTTGGGAGCCCAAAGCAAGGGGAAGGATGTGCTGGGACATACCAACCATTCCCTGCATTCCCATGGGACCAGGGATGGAGCTGTGGGGCTGAGATGGGGGTTCAGACCTGAAGGGACCATTCCCCATCCCTGGAGAAGCAAATCCATATCACAGCATGTCTTGGGGGCTTTGGGAGCCCAAAGCAAGGGGAAGGATGTGCTGGGACATACCAACCATTCCCTGCATTCCCATGGGACCAGGGATGGAGCTGTGGGGCTGAGATGGGGGTTCAGACCTGAAGGGACCATTCCCCATCCCTGGAGAAGCAAATCCATATCACAGCATGTCTTGGGGGCTTTGGGAGCCCAAAGCAAGGGGAAGGATGTGCTGGGACATACCAACCATTCCCTGCATTCCCATGGGACCAGGGATGGAGCTGTGGGGCTGAGATGGGGGTTCAGACCTGAAGGGACCATTCCCCATCCCTGGAGAAGCAAATCCATATCACAGCATGTCTTGGGGGCTTTGGGAGCCCAAAGCAAGGGGAGGGATGTGCTGGGACATACCAACCATTCCCTGCATTCCCATGGGACCAGGGATGGAGCTGTGGGGCTGAGATGGGGGTTCAGACCTGAAGGGAGGAGGGTTGTAGCTTTGTGGGCATTAATTGGGGCTGGGGGTTTCCCCTGGGCAGTGAGAAGACGAAGGAAGCCTTGCTGGAGCTGAAGGCTGCCTTGGAGAACAACCCCAAGCTGGTGGCTCACTACCCCGTGGAGGTGCGCTTCGTGCAGGGGGATGGGATCTGGCTGAGCCCCTCCTTCCAGAGGGACAGCTGCTACATGAACATCATCATGTACAGGTGAGCCACGGGCTCTGCCTCCTCTCCTCCTCCTCCTCCTCCTCCTTCTCCTCCTCCTCCTTCTCCTTCTCCTCCTCCTTTTCCTCCTCCTCCTTCTCCTTCTTCTCCTCCTCCTCCTTCTCCTCCTCCTCCTCCTCACCCTTCATCATCTCCGTAGCCTCCTCTGGACTCTCTCCAGGAGATCCCTGGCTGTTTGATCCCAGGGAGCCCAGACCTGGACACAACACTCCAGCTGGGGCCTGAGCAGGGCAGAGCAGAGGGGGAGGATCCCCTCCTGTGACCTGCTGCCCACACTCCTCCTGATGCCCCCAGGATCCCACTGGCTCTCTCAGCCCCCAGGGCACCCTGCTGGCTCATGGCCACCCTGTCACCCACCAGCACCCCCAGGTCCTTCTCCACAGAGCTCCTCTCCAGCAGCTCACCCCCAGCCTGTCCTGATTCCAGCAGTTATCCCTCCCCAGGGGCCAGACTCTCCACTTGCTCTGATGGTCCATACAGGGCACAGCCCAAACACACCCACACCAGCTCTTGGGTGCCACTGGTGAGCTGGGTCACAGGAGCTCCTGCACCACCCAGACATTTACTTGCAGGCAGGAGGGATGGGGTGGCCTTGGAGCACCCTAGAACCACCCACCCCTGCTTCTTGGGAATGTTGTCCTATACCACATCACACTGGCCAAGTGCTGGTGGCATGTTCATTCCCAGAGGGTTTCCATCACCCAGTGCTCCCAAAGAGCCCACAGTGGGTTGAACCCTCTGGGGTTGCCTTTATTCCCAGGTTGGGGTTTCTTGAGGTGGTTTCCTGGGTGCAAACCCCCCCCCCCCAAACCCCCTGCTAATGCCCTCCCTGCTCAACTCTTCCCCCAGGCCCTATGGGAAGAACGTCCCCCGGCTCAACTATTGGCTGATCTACGAGGGCATCATGAAGAAGCATGGTGGGAGACCTCACTGGGCAAAGGTACCAGCAGTCCTGCTCTTCTGGGAGGAGAGGGTCTGCAGAATTGGGGGGTCCTTCCATCTCTTCCGTCATGGCTCCTTTTGGAAAGGGAGGTCTGTAGTCAAGGGGGGGATCAGGGAAGGGTCCCCTCAGTCTGGTCCCAGAAAGGTGGCTCTGGGTGAACCTGATGAGGTTCAACACTGAAGTGTTGGGTGTTGCAGTTGGGCTGAGGGATCCCAGACATGGATACAGGGTGGGAGAAGAGCTCCTGGAGAGCAGCCCTGCTGAGAAGGACCTGGGGGACATGGGGGATGAGAAACTCCCCCTGAGCCAGCAGTGTGCTCCTGCAGCTGGGAAGGGCGATGGGATCCTGGGCTCCATCAGCAGAGGGGTGGCAGCAGGGACAGGGAGGGGATTGTCCCTCTCTGCTCTGCCCTCCCCAGCTGGAGTCCTGTGTCCAGAGCTGGGGCCCAACACAAGGAAGATGTGGGGCTGTTGGAGAGGGGTCAGAGGAGCCACGGAGATGCTCAGGGGGCTGGAGCAGCTCCCCATGGAGAGAGGCTGAGGGAGCTGGGCTGGGTCAGCCTGGAGCAGAGAAGGCTGTGGGGGGACCTCACTGCAGCCTCCCCGTCCCTGAAGGGACCCCAGGAACAGGAGGGGAATGGGCTTGTGAAAGGGCAGAGACTGGCAGGACAAGGGGGCTGGAGTGAAGCTGGAGGAGGGAAGGGGGAGAGGAGAGACTGGGGGGAAGTTCTGTGCAGAGAGAGTGGGGAGGGGCTGGAAGGGGCTGCCCAGAGAGGGGGTGGGTGCCCCATCCCTGGGGGTGTTGAAGGCCAGGTTGGCTGGGGCCCTGGGCAACCTTGTGTAGCTCCAGGCCTGGAGGTTGGTGGCCCTGCCTGTGGCAGGGGGTTGGAGCTCTGGGACCCTTGGGGTCCCTCCCAACCCAGCCCAGGCTGGGATTCCATGATTCCATGCTGTGGGTGCCTTGAGGAGGTGGTGTTCACCTGTTTGCCCCTCATCCTGCTCACGTAGATAAGGGGATGGAAGGGCCACCTCTTCTGCAGGGGCTTCCCACAGCACGTGCTGGTGGGGATCCAGAGCCAGTGTGACATGTTCCCCAGCCCCCCTGGACACTCTGTCTCCTTGCCAGGCCCACAGCTGCACCAGGAAGGACTTTGAGAAGATGTACCCAGCCTTCCCCAAGTTCTGTGCCCTTCGGGAGAAGCTGGACCCCACAGGGATGTTCCTCAACCCCTACCTGGAGAAGGTGTTTTACTGATGGGGGCCACACAAGGGAGAGGGGGGGAGGGAAAAATCAGCCATCAGCCACAGTTCTTGGGACACCCCAAGGTGTCCCCCATGGTGCCAAGGTGCTCACCCCCAGCTCTGCCCTCCTCTGTCGTGGCAGCAGGCAGCAAGGGCTGGCTCCATGGGCTCCCTCCAGTCTTGGTTAACAAAGCTCTGTCAGGAGAAGTCTCCTAGCAACCAGCATCCTGGGGGTACCATGACCCCCCCCCTGAGACCTGTGCAGCCCCAAGTGCCTCCTGTCCAAGCCAATAAAGACCTTTCTCTGAGCAGACCTTGTCTGAGAGTGTCCTTTCAACCTGGGCATGGCTCTGGTGGAGGTATCCATCCTTGGGGACCACAGAAGGGGCTCCTTGTCCCTTGTCCAGCTACCCAGGCTGGGAATGGAGAGCAGAGCCTGCTGCACAGCTGGAGCACGGTGCCAAGCAGGTCTTGGAGCTCAGGCCACCTCCCCTCACAGGGGTACACAGGCAGATTTTGAGAGGAAGAGGCTGCCTGCCTGTTCCACCCCAGCCTGGCTCATGGGCAGATGGGCTGTGTCCTCTCCCAGGTGGGACCACAGCCTCCCCACACTGCCAAAACCCATGGGAGATGCTCCTCAGGACCCAGTGGGGTGCTGTCCATGCTCTTATCCCTCCCCTCCTAGACACCATCCCCTCCTAGACCAAACCTGAACAGTGCTGGTCCAACCCACAAGGAGATGGGGAAGGGAACAGGAGGTTCTTGAGGGGAGCTTCAGGGTTCCCCAGGATGGGCAGGACAGATGGACAGCAGCTCAGAGATGCTTTTAGACAGACATCAAAGCACCATGCAGCCACCCCACCCTTTGTGTAGGAAGCAAGGACAGGAGTGGGACACTATCACCTCCAGAACCTGTGACAGCAGTTGCTTTGATGCTCTCCCCCCTCCTCTACTGTACCCATCCAAAACGACCCCCTGGCCATGCTAGGAAGGTGTCAGCACTCACCTCATCTCTTCTTCATTTCAGACTGAAGATCCTTCTGATCTGGATTGAATAACCCCAGCTCAGGCTCAGAAGAATCATTCAGCATCAACTTTGAGGCCCAAAGTTGGTCAGGCTTAAACACAGGACATGCCTGATTGACTCTAATTTACTGATTCTTCTGAACTCTGGGCTTTGCCATGGAATGAATTTGCCCAGAGTTTATTAGTCTGTCTCTGAAGGGCACCCTTCCCATCTCCTTCAGCATCCTGAAGTGTTACAGGCTGGAGAGCTGCTGGGGAGAAGAAGCTGGGGGTGCTGGGTGACTGGGACTGCCCAGGAGCCAGCAGGGTGCCCGGGGGGCCAGGAAGGCCAAGGGCATCCTGGCTTGTGTCAGAGCCAGCGTGGCCACAGGGCCAGGGCAGGGATTGTGCCCCTGGGCTGGGCACTGGGGAGGCTGCACCTCCAGTGCTGGGGCCAGTTCTGGGCTCCTCAGCATCAGAAGGACATGGGGGTCCTGGAGCGAGTCCAGAGAAGGGCAACCAGGCTGGGGAAGGGGCTGGAGGGCAAATCCTCTGAGGAGCAGCTGAGGGAGCTGGGGGTGTTGAGCCTGGAGAAGAGGAGGCTGAGGGGAGACCTTCTCCCCACCTCCCCTGCCCTGCCAGGAGGGTGCAGAGAGGTGGGCGAGGGTCTCTGCAGCCAGGGGCCAGGAGATGGGACAAGGGGCAATGGGCTCAAGCTGCCCCAGGGCAGGGTCAGCTCAGCTGGGAGGGCAAAGTTCTTCCCTGGCAGAGTTGTGGGGCTGTGGCACAGGCTGCCCAGGGAGGGGGCTGAGTCCCCACCCCTGGGGGTGTTTAACAGGGGGGAGATGAGGTGCTGAGAGATCTGGAGCAGCACAGGACAGGGATGGTTGGACTCCAGGAGCTTGAAGGGCTTTTCCAACCTTGGGATTGTGATTCTGAGCTGGGTGCAAGGTCCAAGGTCAGGTCCCAGACAGGCTGCAGGTCCCCATGTGCTCCAACACTCTACTGCAGCTTTGCCTACATCCCCTTGAGGGACATTCCCCCTCCCCCTTGCCCAGCATCCCTGGGATGTAGCTTGCAGCATCACAGCTCACACCCTGCCCTGGGCAAGTCCTCACCTTGGGGGTCACATCTCAGCTTCTGCCCTCTCCTCTGCAGCACCTTTGTGCCCAGTTTGGTGTCCTGGATCAACCGGTTCTTCTTCTGGCTCCTCTTCAGCTCCCGAGTGGAGAACGTTGGTGTCAGCTACAGGATCTTCAACTATGAGTGTCGCTTCAAGCAGCACGTCCAGGACTGGGCCATCCCCATGTAAATGGCTCTGGCAGACCCTCCTGTCCCTCCCCTGCTGGGATCAGGGTCCCAACCACTTGCCACCCCCCCTGCCTGTGCTCTGCCCCAGCCCAGGTTGCTTGGAGCCACCAAGAAGGGGACCTGGTTAGGAGACATCACTCCCACCTCCAAGCTTAGCATGGGGACCATTCTCCATCCCTGGAGAAGCAAATCCAGTGCTGGGACATACCAACCATTCCCTGCATTCCCATGGGACCAGGGATGGAGCTGTGGGGCTGAGATGGGGGTTCAGACCTGAAGGGACCATTCCCCATCCCTGGAGAAGCAAATCCATATGACAGCATGTCTTGGGGGCTTTGGGAGCCCAAAGCAAGGGGAGGGATGTGCTGGGACATACCAACCATTCCCTGCATTCCCATGGGACCAGGGATGGAGCTGTGGGGCTGAGATGGGGGTTCAGACCTGAAGGGACCATTCCCCATCCCTGGAGAAGCAAATCCATATCACAGCATGTCTTGGGGGCTTTGGGAGCCCAAAGCAAGGGGAGGGATGTGCTGGGACATACCAACCATTCCCTGCATTCCCATGGGACCAGGGATGGAGCTGTGGGGCTGAGATGGGGGTTCAGACCTGAAGGGAGGAGGGTTGTAGCTTTGTGGGCATTAATTGGGGCTGGGGGTTTCCCCTGGGCAGTGAGAAGACGAAGGAAGCCTTGCTGGAGCTGAAGGCTGCCTTGGAGAACAACCCCAAGCTGGTGGCTCACTACCCCGTGGAGGTGCGCTTCGTGCAGGGGGATGGGATCTGGCTGAGCCCCTCCTTCCAGAGGGACAGCTGCTACATGAACATCATCATGTACAGGTGAGCCACGGGCTCTGCCTCCTCTCCTCCTCCTCCTCCTCCTCCTTCTCCTCCTCCTCCTTCTCCTTCTCCTCCTCCTTTTCCTCCTCCTCCTTCTCCTTCTTCTCCTCCTCCTCCTTCTCCTCCTCCTCCTCCTCACCCTTCATCATCTCCGTAGCCTCCTCTGGACTCTCTCCAGGAGATCCCTGGCTGTTTGATCCCAGGGAGCCCAGACCTGGACACAACACTCCAGCTGGGGCCTGAGCAGGGCAGAGCAGAGGGGGAGGATCCCCTCCTGTGACCTGCTGCCCACACTCCTCCTGATGCCCCCAGGATCCCACTGGCTCTCTCAGCCCCAGGGCACCCTGCTGGCTCATGGCCACCCTGTCACCCACCAGCACCCCCAGGTCCTTCTCCACAGAGCTCCTCTCCAGCAGCTCACCCCCAGCCTGTCCTGATTCCAGCAGTTATCCCTCCCCAGGTGCCAGACTCTCCACTTGCTCTGATGGTCCATACAGGGCACAGCCCAAACACACCCACACCAGCTCTTGGGTGCCACTGGTGAGCTGGGTCACAGGAGCTCCTGCACCACCCAGACATTTACTTGCAGGCAGGAGGGATGGGGTGGCCTTGGAGCACCCTAGAACCACCCACCCCTGCTTCTTGGGAATGTTGTCCTATACCACATCACACTGGCCAAGTGCTGGTGGCATGTTCATTCCCAGAGGGTTTCCATCACCCAGTGCTCCCAAAGAGCCCACAGTGGGTTGAACCCTCTGGGGTTGCCTTTATTCCCAGGTTGGGGTTTCTTGAGGTGGTTTCCTGGGTGCAAACCCCCCCCCCCCAAACCCCCTGCTAATGCCCTCCCTGCTCAACTCTTCCCCCAGGCCCTATGGGAAGAACGTCCCCCGGCTCAACTATTGGCTGATCTACGAGGGCATCATGAAGAAGCATGGTGGGAGACCTCACTGGGCAAAGGTACCAGCAGTCCTGCTCTTCTGGGAGGAGAGGGTCTGCAGAATTGGGGGGTCCTTCCATCTCTTCCGTCATGGCTCCTTTTGGAAAGGGAGGTCTGTAGTCAAGGGGGGGATCAGGGAAGGGTCCCCTCAGTCTGGTCCCAGAAAGGTGGCTCTGGGTGAACCTGATGAGGTTCAACACTGAAGTGTTGGGTGTTGCAGTTGGGCTGAGGGATCCCAGACATGGATACAGGGTGGGAGAAGAGCTCCTGGAGAGCAGCCCTGCTGAGAAGGACCTGGGGGTCATGGGGGATGAGAAACTCCCCCTGAGCCAGCAGTGTGCTCCTGCAGCTGGGAAGGGCGATGGGATCCTGGGCTCCATCAGCAGAGGGGTGGCAGCAGGGACAGGGAGGGGATTGTCCCTCTCTGCTCTGCCCTCCCCAGCTGGAGTCCTGTGTCCAGAGCTGGGGCCCAACACAAGGAAGATGTGGGGCTGTTGGAGAGGGGTCAGAGGAGCCACGGAGATGCTCAGGGGGCTGGAGCAGCTCCCCTATGGAGAGAGGCTGAGGGAGCTGGGCTGGGTCAGCCTGGAGCAGAGAAGGCTGTGGGGGGACCTCACTGCAGCCTCCCCGTCCCTGAAGGGACCCCAGGAACAGGAGGGGAATGGGCTTGTGAAAGGGCAGAGACTGGCAGGACAAGGGGGCTGGAGTGAAGCTGGAGGAGGGAAGGGGGAGAGGAGAGACTGGGGGGAAGTTCTGTGCAGAGAGAGTGGTGAGGGGCTGGAAGGGGCTGCCCAGAGAGGGGGTGGGTGCCCCATCCCTGGGGGTGTTGAAGGCCAGGTTGGCTGGGGCCCTGGGCAACCTTGTGTAGCTCCAGGCCTGGAGGTTGGTGGCCCTGCCTGTGGCAGGGGGTTGGAGCTCTGGGACCCTTGGGGTCCCTCCCAACCCAGCCCAGGCTGGGATTCCATGATTCCATGCTGTGGGTGCCTTGAGGAGGTGGTGTTCACCTGTTTGCCCCTCATCCTGCTCACGTAGATAAGGGGATGGAAGGGCCACCTCTTCTGCAGGGGCTTCCCACAGCACGTGCTGGTGGGGATCCAGAGCCAGTGTGACATGTTCCCCAGCCCCCCTGGACACTCTGTCTCCTTGCCAGGCCCACAGCTGCACCAGGAAGGACTTTGAGAAGATGTACCCAGCCTTCCCCAAGTTCTGTGCCCTTCGGGAGAAGCTGGACCCCACAGGGATGTTCCTCAACCCCTACCTGGAGAAGGTGTTTTACTGATGGGGGCCACACAAGGGAGAGGGGGGGAGGGAAAAATCAGCCATCAGCCACAGTTCTTGGGACACCCCAAGGTGTCCCCCATGGTGCCAAGGTGCTCACCCCCAGCTCTGCCCTCCTCTGTCGTGGCAGCAGGCAGCAAGGGCTGGCTCCATGGGCTCCCTCCAGTCTTGGTTAACAAAGCTCTGTCAGGAGAAGTCTCCTAGCAACCAGCATCCTGGGGGTACCATGACCCCCCCCGAGACCTGTGCAGCCCCAAGTGCCTCCTGTCCAAGCCAATAAAGACCTTTCTCTGAGCAGACCTTGTCTGAGAGTGTCCTTTCAACCTGGGCATGGCTCTGGTGGAGGTATCCATCCTTGGGGACCACAGAAGGGGCTCCTTGTCCCTTGTCCAGCTACCCAGGCTGGGAATGGAGAGCAGAGCCTGCTGCACAGCTGGAGCACGGTGCCAAGCAGGTCTTGGAGCTCAGGCCACCTCCCCTCACAGGGGTACACAGGCAGATTTTGAGAGGAAGAGGCTGACTGCCTGTTCCACCCCAGCCTGGCTCATGGGCAGATGGGCTGTGTCCTCTCCCAGGTGGGACCACAGCCTCCCCACACTGCCAAAACCCATGGGAGATGCTCCTCAGGACCCAGTGGGGTGCTGTCCATGCTCTTATCCCTCCCCTCCTAGACACCATCCCCTCCTAGACCAAACCTGAACAGTGCTGGTCCAACCCACAAGGAGATGGGGAAGGGAACAGGAGGTTCTTGAGGGGAGCTTCAGGGTTCCCCAGGATGGGCAGGACAGATGGACAGCAGCTCAGAGATGCTTTTAGACAGACATCAAAGCACCATGCAGCCACCCCACCCTTTGTGTAGGAAGCAAGGACAGGAGTGGGACACTATCACCTCCAGAACCTGTGACAGCAGTTGCTTTGATGCTCTCCCCCCTCCTCTACTGTACCCATCCAAAACGACCCCCTGGCCATGCTAGGAAGGTGTCAGCACTCACCTCATCTCTTCTTCATTTCAGACTGAAGATCCTTCTGATCTGGATTGAATAACCCCAGCTCAGGCTCAGAAGAATCATTCAGCATCAACTTTGAGGCCCAAAGTTGGTCAGGCTTAAACACAGGACATGCCTGATTGACTCTAATTTACTGATTCTTCTGAACTCTGGGCTTTGCCATGGAATGAATTTGCCCAGAGTTTATTAGTCTGTCTCTGAAGGGCACCCTTCCCATCTCCTTCAGCATCCTGAAGTGTTACAGGCTGGAGAGCTGCTGGGGAGAAGAAGCTGGGGGTGCTGGGTGACTGGGACTGCCCAGGAGCCAGCAGGGTGCCCGGGGGGCCAGGAAGGCCAAGGGCATCCTGGCTTGTGTCAGAGCCAGCGTGGCCACAGGGCCAGGGCAGGGATTGTGCCCCTGGGCTGGGCACTGGGGAGGCTGCACCTCCAGTGCTGGGGCCAGTTCTGGGCTCCTCAGCATCAGAAGGACATGGGGGTCCTGGAGCGAGTCCAGAGAAGGGCAACCAGGCTGGGGAAGGGGCTGGAGGGCAAATCCTCTGAGGAGCAGCTGAGGGAGCTGGGGGTGTTGAGCCTGGAGAAGAGGAGGCTGAGGGGAGACCTTCTCCCCACCTCCCCTGCCCTGCCAGGAGGGTGCAGAGAGGTGGGCGAGGGTCTCTGCAGCCAGGGGCCAGGAGATGGGACAAGGGGCAATGGGCTCAAGCTGCCCCAGGGCAGGGTCAGCTCAGCTGGGAGGGCAAAGTTCTTCCCTGGCAGAGTTGTGGGGCTGTGGCACAGGCTGCCCAGGGAGGGGGCTGAGTCCCCACCCCTGGGGGTGTTTAACAGGGGGGAGATGAGGTGCTGAGAGATCTGGGGCAGCACAGGACAGGGATGGGTGGACTCCAGGAGCTTCAAGGGCTTTTCCAACCTTGGGATTCTGGGATTCTGGGAACAGGCTGAGGAGTCCCCTCCTGTCAATAGGTGGCATCCTCAGCAAATGAAAATCTAAGAAAGCCCAGACTCCCCAAGTCCATCCCTCCTGTCTGCTTCAGGCAGACACCGAGATTACTTGACCAGCCTGTTCTGGAAGCTCACCAGCTCACTGCTGGGGGCATTCAGCTCTGTAAAAGACTCTGTTTCCTTCCCCAAACCACACCACCCCTCCTCATCCCCATGGGCTCAGCGTGACAGTCACCTCCTGCTACCAGGAAAGGTGGGGTAGAAGCCCACAAGAGGATGTCAACCACCCTCAGCAAGGATGTAAAGAGAGAGATGGAAAGGGGAAGGTTTGGAAAAGCATATGAGAGCATGAGAAGGCACTTCCAGGGCCTGGAGGGAGGTTGTGTGGCTTCTCCATCCCTGGGGACCTCTCTACAGCCATAGACAGTGTTTGGGGGTAAAGGAGAGGGTCTTAAAAGGGACCTGATGGACATATGTGGTAAGGTGAAGGCACCCCCTTGTGAGGTGTTGGCATCAGGAGGGTCTCACCTACACAAGGAGCCCACCACTGGTGTTGCTTTCATGGCAGGAGCCATCTCCAGAGTTATTCATGTCACTGGTCTATTCTGGCTCCTCACCAGTGTTCCCAGAGTCACAGGGCTGGAAAAGCCCTTCAAGCTCCTGGAGTCCAACCATCCCTGTCCTGTGCTGACCCAGATCTCTCAGCACCTCATCTCCCCCCTGTTAAACACCCCCAGGGGTGGGGACTCAGCCCCCTCCCTGGGCAGCCTGTGCCACAGCCCCACAACTCTGCCAGGGAAGAACTTTGCCCTCCCAGCTGAGCTGACCCTGCCCTGGGGCAGCTTGAGCCCATTGCCCCTTGTCCCATCTCCTGGCCCCTGGCTGCAGAGACCCTCGCCCACCTCTCTGCACCCTCCTGGCAGGGCAGGGGAGGTGGGGAGAAGGTCTCCCCTCAGCCTCCTCTTCTCCAGGCTCAACACCCCCAGCTCCCTCAGCTGCTCCTCAGAGGATTTGCCCTCCAGCCCCTTCCCCAGCCTGGTTGCCCTTCTCTGGACTCGCTCCAGGACCCCCATGTCCTTCTGATGCTGAGGAGCCCAGAACTGGCCCCAGCACTGGAGGTGCAGCCTCCCCAGTGCCCAGCCCAGGGGCACAATCCCTGCCCTGGCCCTGTGGCCACGCTGGCTCTGACACAAGCCACGATGCCCTTGGCCTTCCTGGCCCCCCGGGCACCCTGCTGGCTCCTGGGCAGTCCCAGTCACCCAGCACCCCAGCTCCTTCTCCCCAGCAGCTCTCCAGCCGCTCTGCCCCAGCCTGGAGCTGCTGGGGGTCGGGGTGTCCCATGGGCAGGACTCTGCCCTTGGCCTGGCTGAACCTCAGCCCACTGATCCCATCCCATGGCTCCAGCCTGGCCAGACCCCTCTGCAGATCCATCCCACCATCCAGCAGATCCCACACAATTTGGGGTCATCCCCAAACTCACTGAGGATGTGCTCAATCCCCTCACCCAGCCCATGACCTGCAGCATCCTCATTCTTGGTCATACCAGGATAACCACACACAGATCTGAGGCAAATCAACAGGGACCTGTGAAAGCTTCTCTGCTTCAGCCTGGAGCAGAGAAGGCTGTGGGGGGACCTCATTGCAGCCTCCCCATCCCTGAAGGGACCCCAGGAACAGGAGGGGAATGGGCTTGTTCAAAGGGCAGAGACTGGCAGGACAAGGGGGCTGGAGTGAAGCTGGAGGAGGGAAGGGGGAGAGGAGAGACTGGGGGGAAGTTCTGTGCAGAGAGAGTGGGGAGGGGCTGGAAGGGGCTGCCCAGAGAGGGGGTGGGTGTCCCGTCCCTGGGGGTGTTCAAGGCCAGGTTGGATGGGGCCCTGGGCAACCTTGTGTAGCTCCAGGCCTGGAGGTTGGTGGCCCTGCCTGTGGCAGGGGGTTGGAGCTCTGGGACCCTTGGGGTCCCTCCCAACCCAGCCCAGTCTGGGGTTCCATGATTTATAAACAAACAGACCCTGAAACCTTATAAAAAAGGGGCTGGGTTTATACTTTGGGAGGTGCCTGCTGGGGATCCCCTAAACCCTTCTCATCTTGAGCATCACAGAACGTTCCCTTTGCAGGACTCACACCCAGCACAGGCTCAACCCCCTTGCTCTGGGCACCCATCAGCACCACAGAGATCCATGCTAAAGGCTCATGGAGGCCAAAGGAGAACCAGGGAATGAGGAGAACCAGGGAAGGAGGAGAACCAGGGAAGGAGGAGAACAAGGGAATGAGGAGAACCAGGGAATGAGGAAAACCAGGGAATGAGGAAAACCTGGGAATGAGGAGAACCAGGGAATGAGAACCAGGGAATGAGGAAAACCAGGGAATGAGAACCAGGGAATGAGGAGAACCAGGGAAAGAGGAGAACCAGGGAAGGAGGAGAACAAGGGAATGAGGAGAACCAGGGAAGGAGGAGAACCAGGGAAAGAGGAGAACCAGGGAAGGAGGAGAACCAGGGAATGAGGAGAACCAGGGAAGGAGGAGAACCAGGGAATGAGGAAAACCTGGGAATGAGGAGAACCAGGGAATGAGAACCAGGGAATGAGGAAAACCAGGGAATGAGGAGAACCAGGGAATGAGGGGAACCAGGGAATGAGGAAAACCAGGGAATGAGGAGAACCAGGGAATGAGGAGAACAAGGGAAGGAGGAGAACCAGGGAATGAGAACCAGGGAATGAGGAGAACCAGGGAATGAGGAGAACCAGGGAATGAGGAGAACAAGGGAAGGAGGAGAACCAGGGAATGAGGGGGAAAAAAAAGCCCAGGGAGATCCTTGTGTAAGCTCTTCCTGGGTGTTTTGGGGAGCTATGTGTTTAGATATCACCCATGTTTGTTTTCCATAAGTTTTATTGCCCCTTTTTTTGCTGCTCTGAGGGGCTCCCATGGCAGCACCACCTTGGGAGCTCGTTCCTGGCTGTCTCTGCCTTGGAAAAACATCATTCTTCATCTCCAGCTGCCTGCTGGTGACCCCAAACTCCCCATGCTTTGGTCTGTCTTCACCATCAGCTTGGATTCTATCCCTCACCCATCCCTAGGGAATGCTCTGGGGTCTGTGAGTCAGGGATGGGGGTGTCCCTGCTGCCCATGAGCTCTCATGATGCTCAGCAGTGAGAGTTTGGTGTCCTGGAAAGCCCAGGGATGGGAAAGAGACCACAGACTCACCAACCCCCCAACAGGTGTGGGTGGGAAGGGTCCTCTGAGCATCCCCAGTGCCCCCCCTGCCTCAGGCAGGGACATCCCCCCAGCCCAGGGTGCCCCCAGCCCCATCCAACCCAGCCTGGAGCTTTTATGGTGCCCACTGGTCCTGTGGGAAGGGTCCTCTGAGCATCCCCAGTGCCCCCCCTGCCTCAGGCAGGGACATCCCCCCAGCCCAGGGTGCCCCCAGCCCCATCCAACCCAGCCTGGAGCTTTTATGGTGCCCACTGGTCCTGTGGGCAGGGTCCTCTGAGCATCCCCAGTGCCCCCCATGCCACAGTCAGGGACATCCCCCAGCCCACGGGTACCCCCTTTTCCAGCTCCCACGGGTACCCCCTGTCTCAGCTCCTACAGGGATCCCCCTGCCCTGGCACCCACGGGTACCCCCTATCCCGGCTCCCACAGGGATGCTCCTGATCCCGCTCCCACAGGCTCCCCTCGTCCCGGCTCCCACGGGTACCCCCCATCCCAGCTCCCACGGGTACCCCTTGTCCCCGCTCCCACAGGGATGCTCCTGCCACGGCTCCTATGGGAATGCTCCTGTCCCGGGTCCCACAGGGATCCCCCTGTCCCAGCTCCCACAGGGATACTCCTGCCCCAGCTCCCAGAGAGATTCCCCCATCCCCGCTCCCACAAATACCCCCCCATCCCAGCTCCCACGGGTACCCCCTGCCCCAGTTCCCACAGCTACCCCCCATCCCAGCTCCCACAGGTACCCCCCATCCCAACTCCCATGGGTACCCCTTGTCCCCACTCCCACAGGGATGCTCCTGCCACGGCCTCTATGGGAATGCTCCTGTCCCGGGTCCCACAGGGATGCTCCTGCCCTGGCTCCCACAGGGATCCCCCTATTCCCACTCCCACAGGGATGCTCCTGCCCTGGCTCCCATCCCAGCTCCCACAGGGATACCCCTATTCCCGCTCCCACAGGGATGCTCCTGCCCTGGCTCCCATCCCAGCTCCCACAGGGATCGCCCTATTCCCGCTCCCACAGGGATGCTCCTGCCACGGCTCCTATGGGAATGCTCCTGTCCCGGGTCCCACAGGGATGCTCCTGCCCTGGCTCCCATCCCAGCTCCCACAGGGATCCCCCTATTCCCACTCCCACAGGGATGCTCCTGCCCTGGCTCCCATCCCAGCTCCCACAGGGATCCCCCTATTCCCACTCCCACAGGGATGCTCCTGCCCTGGCTCCCATCCCAGCTCCCACAGGGATCCCCCTATTCCCACTCCCACAGGGATGCTCCTGCCCTGGCTCCCATCCCAGCTCCCACAGGGATCCCCCTATTCCCACTCCCACAGGGATGCTCCTGCCCTGGCTCCCATCCCAGCTCCCACAGGGATCCCCCTATTCCCACTCCCACAGGGATGCTCCTGCCCTGGCTCCCATCCCAGCTCCCACAGGGATCCCCCTATTCCCACTCCCACAGGGATGCTCCTGCCCTGGCTCCCATCCCAGCTCCCACAGGGATCCCCCTATTCCCACTCCCACAGGGATGCTCCCACCGCATCTCCCCCCGCCCTGCCCAGCTCCCCACTGCCGGGGCGGCCCGATGCCGGCGAATGGGCGGCGGGGGCGGCCCCGAAGGGGTGGGGGGTGGGCGTGGGGACCCCGCCTTTCCCCCCCCCCCCCCCCCCCCCCCCCCACTTCCCCTCCTACAAAACCCTCCCGGCCGAAGGGTCCTTGTTCACAGCCGCCTCTGAGCATCACCCACCCACCCACCGGGACAACCCCCCCACCCATGGGAGGCTGGAGGGGAGCGGCGGCCTCTCTGCGCCCGTGGGGAGCTGGAGGTGAGGTGGGGAGGGGTCCCTGTGCTGTCCCCTTGTCCCTCTCCCCATGGCAGAGCCCGGGGACTGAGGGAGGGGGCTGGGGAGGGGGCCACGGGAAACTCGGTCCTGAGTGGGTTCTCCCGGCAGGGGAGTTTTGAGAGGGGGGGGGAAGGAAAGGGGGGGACACCCAGCCCTGGGAGAGGGGTGGGAGTAAACAACCCCCTCACCCACCTTCCCATGGGGTGGGTGTGGAGGGGCTGGTGCCTCCTTGAGCATCCCTGCGTGGGAGACCCCCCTGCGTGGGGACCCCCCCACTCCCTGGGTTGGGATGCGCCCCCAACCCTGGGGTGCAGGGTTGGGGGGGGTGGGGGGGGGAGTGGGGTTTGGCTCCATGGTGCTGTGAGACCCTTCCCCACCCCCCCCTCAAGGGTTACATGGATGGTGTATCCCCTGTGGGAGTGGGATGCCAGATTGGGGGGGGGGGCTTCCCTGCTCAGTCTGCCCATGGTGGGACTGGTTTGAACTGGGAGGGGGGGATGGTGGAAGCTGGGGGTCCCCATGGAGCACAGCACCCGGGTGCTGCTGGTGGGAGGGGGCTGGGGTAGCCACAGGGGTGCAGGGGATGAGTTTCGGGGTTCTCAGCAGAACTCCCATAGGTAGGAGCCCCCCCAGGCCAACCAGCAAGGGGGCTGTGGTGGGGGAGAGGGATTCATGCTGGGGGGGTGGCCCTGGGGTCCAGCTCCTGGGGGGGGGGGGGGTCCTGGGGTCCAGCTGCTGCTGCTGGGGGGGTGGGTGGCCCTGGGGTGCAGCTGCTGCTGGGGGGGTGGGTGGCTCTGGGGTGCAGCCCCTGGGCTCTGGTGACCCACCAGCTTCCCCCTGAGAGGGTCTGTCCCTCATTTGTGCCACTGCCCTGCCCAGCCTGGGGCCACAGGCCACTTTAGAAACCAAGATGCCAATTCAAGAGCCCAGGGGTCACTTGGCACCAGCTCCATCCCACCCCCCCCAACACCCAGCCCACCCCACACTTCATGATGCCAGGGTGATGCAGGGTCAGGTGATGCCAGGGTGATGCAGGGTCAGGTGATGCCAGGGTGATGCAGGGTTAGGTGATGCCAGGGTGATGCAGGGTTAGGTGATGCCAGGGTGATGCAGGGTCAGGTGATGCCAGGGTGATGCAGGGTCAGGTGATGCCAGGGTGATGCAGGCTTTGGGATCAACCCAGATCAAGCCCTGGCCACATCAGGATGTCCTGTAGCCACCCAGAACCCCCTGACATGCCTTCTCTGCTCCCCCAGCAGCAGGATGGAGAGCAAAGCCATGTACCTGCACACCTTCAGCGAGAGGGAGAGCGGCTCCACCTTGGAGGAGCCCTTTGAGGGGAGGAACCTCTCCAAGCTGAACCTCTGCGAGGATGGTGAGGCCACACCTGGCTCTGTGTGTGTCTGGGGATGGGATTTTGGAGCCTGGGGAACTTCTCAGGGGGCATCTGGAGCTTGGTTTGCTCCAGGAGCAGCTCAGCAACCTGGTCCTGCATGAGTGAAGGTGCCTGGTCTCAGCTGGGTGCTCAGCTCCCAGGGATGCAGAAGGAAGGAGAGATCCTTGCTCTGGGGGGAGGAGTGTGTGTGTGTGTCCTGAGTGGAGCAGGAAACTCCTCTCCCTCTGGGAGAAACACCAGGGGAATTCCATCCTGTGCCTCCTCTCCTGTCCCTCTGCTTCCTGCTCTGACCTGGGTGGGATGATGGAGCTTTGGGGGTGCCCAGGATCTCATCTTGGTTCTGCTGCTGACCAGGGCTGTGGTCCAGGAGAGCCACTTTGGATGCTGAAGATGGAGTTTGAGGGGTTTGAGGGGGTTTTTTTCCTTCTCCTCCTAAGCTTTCCATGGGCTCTTGTCTGGAGATGCAGCACGGTGGGGTGGTGGCACCAGGATTGTGCTGCAGGACACAGAGGGACCTCCCTGCATCTCCTGCACATCCCAGCTGGCTTCTGTCTCCTCTGTGACCTTGCTGAGCTCTTTTCCTTCCTTGCTGAGCTCTTTTCCTTCCTTGCTGAGCTCTTTTCCTTCCTTGCTGAGCTCTTTTCCTTCCTTGCTGAGCTCTTTTCCTTCCCTTTTACCCCATCAAATGCTGTCCAGATCCCACCTTGATCTCCAAGAAAACATCCCCAGTGATTACTTTTATCCCCAGGGTCATCCCAACCCTGGTTGGGAGATCCCAGGGTGGAGAGCTGTGGGGATGCTGGAGGAACTGGTTGGGTTCTGAGCAGGCTTCCCAGCACCACAAACATAGGATTGGGGTGATGGGGAACCTGGTTTTGGGCTGGTGGGACATCCCTGGGATGTAAGAATCCCAGACTGGTCTGGGTTGGGAGGGACCCCAAGGGTCCCAGAGCTCCAACCCCCCTGAAAGGTTTGGGAGGGACCCCAAGGGTCCCAGAGCTCCAACCCCCTGCCACAGGCAGGGCCACCAACCTCCAGGCCTGGAGCTACACAAGGTTGCCCAGGGCCCCAGCCAACCTGGCCTTGAACACCCCCAGGGATGGGGCAGAGCTCTGGGAGGCTCCAGAGGACACCAGGCTGGGAAGCATCCAGGCACCCAGCCCTGGCTAAACTCCTGGGTGCTGGTGGCTCGTGGTGGTTATTGCAGGAGGAGATGTGATGTGGCTCTCTGGGGGGGTCCTCTCATACCCTCCAGCCCCCAGGATGGGGACAACTTTGAGTCCAGAGGGTGACTTTCCCACCCAGGTGACAGCTGAGTCTCGATGCCATTCCCCAAACTTCATGTCACCCCTGAAGCAGGTGACCCCCCCCCTGCTCCCACCTCAGCCCCCCTTCCTCCTGCCTGTGCTCCCCATCCCACTCTGGGGCAGCAGAAAAAGGGGGTGATCCTCCCCTGGGGGCTGTCCCCACGTTGGGGAGAGGGGCAGGAGGGTGGTGGAGCCTGGAGGAAGGGATGCTGGAAGAGCTGGGAGGGAAGACTTGATGTCTTCCAGGGTGAAGACCACCACTCCAATCCTCTCCTTGACCCCCTGGACCACCCCCCAACCCCTCCTAGGGCTTGTTGGGGGGACAAACCTTGGCTGTACCCCCTATAACTGGGCAGGCCAGAGCTCCAGCTCCCCTGGGCATGGGCAGGGGGAGGAAATATTTGCTTTTCCCCTTGGTTACTGGCTGGGTTCTGGCCTGAGAGCTCCTCAGAGCTGCTGTGCTCCCCCCCCCTCCTCACACAGCTGTGCCCCCTCCTGCTCCTCCCAGAGCAGCACAGAGGAGGGGGTGGGTCAGGAGGGGGTGGTTCAGGGCAGGGGGCCAGCTCCCTCCCCATGTGTGTGTGTTCCCCCCCCCTCCAGGACCTGATCTCAGTGCTAATGTCAGAAAAACATTGTGGTTTTCCTCCTCCTTCCTCCCCCCCACCCCCCCAAAAACCACCCCCACCCCCCTCAGGCTCCAGGTTTTTGGCTGCTGCCAGTGGGTTGATGCTGGATCACAGGCTGGGGTGTCCCTGAGGGGTGGCACCACCTCTGTGTAGCTGAACTGGGGTGCACTGTGCACCCCACACCCCCCCCCCTCCTTGGGATCCCCATGGGTGGGGTGGCAGCCAGGCTGACCTCAGAGCCCCCACCCCAAAAATGAAGTGATACACCCAGCGTAACCCTTGGGTGGCTGGAAGCTTTTTGGGAAGCTCCTTGTCCTCTAGAAGGACAGACACACAGACAATCAGCTGGGGAAGGGTCCCTGGACCCCACCCCCCCACCACCACCACCCATTATACTCCATCACCAGCCCCACAGGGAGCTGAGCTGCTCCCCAAAGGATGGGGTGGGGTGGGATGGGGTGAGGACCCAACCCCAGCAGTGATGGTCCCAGCTGGAATTGGGGTTCACTCATGGCTAGGGATGAGCAAGGGGGGTTGTGTGCCCCCCTCCTCCTGCCCCCCAGCAGCTTTGGCTTTGGGCTGGTGTTGTTTTCCTGCTGCTCTTCTGGCTTGGTGGGGGCTCTGGGTTGGGGGGGGGGAGAGGGGCTGTGCTGTGCCTCAGGGCACAAAGGGGTGGGGTGGAGGCACCCCAGTGATGAGGGGATGGGAGTTTTGGGGTCTCCCCCCCACCTTTTGTTGGGGGTCTCCCTGGAGGCAGCTGAGATCTGCCAAGGGGACAACCCAGGGTGGTGCTGGCACACACGTGGCATGAAGTTGCTGGTTCTCAGCTGCTCTCTCAGACCCTGTTGTGTTTTCTGTGAGGTTCCAACCCACAAGTCTGGGTACCCAGCACCCTGCACCCCATCCTGGCAGCAAGGGGTCACCCAGAGAGCTGAGGGGGTCAGGCTGAGGCATCGTGGCAGCTTTGGGGCTGGGGACAAGGGGATCTGATCCATGGGCATCAATAGCTGAAGGGTGGCACCCAGGGGCCATGGGCAGCCTCTGCTCAGTGTCTGTGGGGACAGGACAAGGGGCGATGGGCTCAAGCTGGAGCACAGGGAGTTCCCCCCCAATGTGGGGCAGAACTTCTTCCCAGTGAGGGTGAGGGAGCCCTGGGACAGGCTGCCCAGGGGGTGTGGAGTCTCCTTCTCTGGAGAGATTCCAGCCCTGTCCTAGGGACCCTGCTTTGGCAGGGGGTGGGACCCCATGGGCTCTGGGGGTCCCTCCCAACCCCTCCAGCCCTGTGACAGATGGATACAGGGTCTGCATCCAGATCAGGCTCCAGCTCCCACCTGAAACCACGAGCTGGCCCAGGTTTCCACTCTGGACACGTGCAAAGCCCCAAAACCAGATGACTTTCCCTTCCCTGCCTCTGGATTCACAGCACAGGAGCTTTTCCTCCTCTTCCCTTGCTGTTTTCCCTCCTGGCTAGCTTGCATCCATGGAAACCTCCCCCTCCTCCAGCAGCTCAGGGCTTGCTGTGGGGCTGGAGGCAGCGCAGGGTTGGGCAGGGCAGGATCATCCAGGCACCTTGGAGCCCCAGACTGGATTTTGGGTGGGAAGGACCTTAAAGTCCAACCCCCTGGCATGGGTTAAGGGAGCTGGGGTGCAGGGTGGGAGCTGGGGTGCAGGGTGGGAGCTGGGGTGAAGGGTGGGAGCTGGGATGCAGGGTGGGAGCTGGGGTGAAGGGTGGGAGCTCAGCAAGGGTGGGAGCTGGGATGAAGGGTGGGAGCTCAGCAAGGGTGGGAGCTGGGATGCAGGGTGGGAGCTGAGGTGAAGGGTGGGAGCTGGGATGAAGAGTGGGAGCTCAGCAAGGGTGGGAGCTGGGATGAAGGGTGGGAGCTCAGCAAGGGTGGGAGCTGGGATGCAGGGTGGGAGCTGGGGTGAAGGGTGGGAGTTGGGATGCAGGGTGGGAGCTCAGCAAGGGTGTCTGATGCTGATCATTCTCCTGCCCACAATCCCCTCAGGGTCCTTTAGCCCCCACCCCTCCAGCTCTACCTATGGTACCCAGACCAGTAGTCTGGGAGGGATCAGGCCCTTCCCTGCCTACAGCACCCCTGATGAGCATGGGAGATGGAGCCCCAGTGGGGTTGGCTGTGTGATGCTCCCCTGACACCCTGCCCTGTCTCCCAGGTCCTGGGGGCAGGATGAAGGCAGCAGGACGCTGTGGTCGCCTGGGCTCCCTGGCAGCACTGAAGTATGCTGTGCTGGGACTCTACCTCCTCGTCTTCCTCATCCTTGTTGGGGTCTTCATCCTGGCAGGTAAGGGCTGAATTGAGAGCATCCCTCTGTGGTGCAGTGGTACCCCAGGGTGATGCTCCCCTGCGCAGGAGCTGAGAGCTGGGGGGGTGTGGGGGGGTAGTTAGAGCTGCTGCTTCCTCTGCAGAGGTGGTTGGGAGGGTTTTCCCTGCCATCCAAGGGAGGAAAAGTTGGGATCCAGCAAAAAACAGGGCAGAGAGGTGATGCCTACCTTGGTTTGCAGCCACCACTGCCTCCCCACCCTACTCCCAGCTCCTTGGGGACAATGACATGAGCCACACTGTGTCTGGAGCATCCCAACTGGAGTGGCTGCAGGGTCTGAGCATCGTGTGCTGGGGATGCTGAGACTCATTTTGGGGGGTTTGGATGCTTCCCCAGGGGAGGAGAACCCACCCTGGGGTAGGGACAAGCCCAGGCTCCACTGGTGATGGAGGTGCAGGCAGCACCTTACCCATGTGCAGCTCATCCCACACGTGCTGGGGAGGCTCCTGCCTCCCCTCTCTGCTGGTTTTTGGGTGGGTGCAGGGGTGGAAAGCTGCTCACTGAGCCCTGTAACTGCTCCCAGCCCCAGCTTAGCCCTGGGTAGGCACCCCACATGGTCCACATCACCACCAGCTTGGTTCCCCCCTCCCCATCCCCATCATGCTGGAGGCAGTTTAGAAGGTGCTTGGTTTAAGCCACAGGCACAGTATGTGCCCCCACACCCCCTCCCCACTGCCTCCTTGCACCCAAACCACTCCCCATATGGGGCTTGGATAGATGAAGGGGTGCTTGGGTGGTGGGGGCTCAGATGGGTGCCACAGGGAAATGCCCCCCAACAAGGACCAGCTCCTGGCATCCCACCCACCTTCAACCCCAGCATCCCAGGGCTGGAAGGAGGGGGTGTAAGACAGCCCCCCACCCCCTTTCCAGCCCCAAATCACCTTGAGCTGCTCTCCCAGGCTGGGAAGGGCTGAGTGCTGCCCCCACACCATCCCATTGGGATGTGGGGTGGGAAGAGAGGGGGGATTTCACCCCTTAACTCATGCTTTGGTGATGCCAGCACCATGAAGGCAGCCTGGACCCTTCCCAAAGAGCAGGATTGGCTTTCTCCCTGGGCTGGGGAAGGGGCTTGGGTGGGTGTGGGGAGGCTCAGGTAGGTGCCACAGGGAAATGCCCCCAGCAAGGACCAGCTCCTGGCATTGGCATCCCTCCCAGCTCCTTCCCACCTTCATCCCCAGCATCCCAGGGCTGGAAGGAGGGGGTGTAAGACAGCCCCCCACCCCCTTTCCACCCCTAAATCACCTTGAGCTGCTCTCCCAGGCTGGGAAGGGCTGAGTGCTGCCCCCACACCATCCCACTGGGATGATTTTCAGTGCCCCAGGCATCTGTGAGGTGGGAAGAGAGGGTGGGATACCCTGGATTTCACCCCTTAACTCATGCTGTGGGGATGCCAGCACCATGAAGGCAGCCTGGACCCTTCCCAAGGAGCAGAATTGGCTTTCTCCCTGGGCTGGGGAAGGGGCTTGGATGGGTGGGGGGGTGCTTGGATGGGTGGGAGGGCTCAGATGGGTGCCATAGGGAAATGCCCCCCAGCAAGGACCAGCTCCTGGCATCCCACCCACCTTCAACCCCAGCATCCCAGGGCTGGAAGGAGGGGGTGTAAGACAGCCCCCCACCTCCTTTCCACCCCTAAATCACCTTGAGCTGCTCTCCCAGGCTGGGAAGGGCTGAGTGCTGCCCCCACACCGTCCCACTGGGATGTGGGGTGGGAAGAGAGGGGGGGATACCCTGGATTTCACCCCTTAACTCATGCTGTGGGGGTGCCAGCGCCATGAAGGCAGCCTGGACCCTTCCCAAAGAGCAGGATTGGCTTTCTCCCTGGGCTGGGGAAGGGGCTTGGATGGGTGGGGGGGTGCTTGGATGGGTGGGAGGGCTCAGATGGGTGCCATAGGGAAATGCCCCCCAGCAAGGACCAGCTCCTGGCATCCCACCCACCTTCAACCCCAGCATCCCAGGGCTGGAAGGAGGGGGTGTAAGACAGCCCCCCACCCCCTTTCCAGCCCCAAATCACCTTGAGCTGCTCTCCCAGGCTGGGAAGGGCTGAGTGCTGCCCCCACACCATCCCACTGGGATGATTTTCAGTGCCCCAGGCATCTGTGAGGTGGGAAGAGAGGGTGGGATACCCTGGATTTCACCCCTTAACTCATGCTGTGGGGATGCCAGCACCATGAAGGCAGCCTGGACCCTTCCCAAGGAGCAGGATTGGCTTTCTCCCTGGGCTGGGGAAGGGGCAGAGAAGTTCTTTTCCCTGGAATGTTGAAGCCTGTCCCACTTGTTCCTTGCATTCCACTGTCTTGAGTGTTGTTGTTGGCCTGTGAGACGAGTGAGGGATGCCATGGGTTGTGCAAAGAGCTGGGGACAAGCCCTCTGCTCTCCCCCCAGAGCAGCTCCAGCTCTAACAAGAACATCATGGCATTGGCTGAGGGGGGAACTGGAAAGGGAAAGAGGGGGGGGCTCACAGTCATCAGAGCTCCAGCTCCTGGACTCCTGTGGCTGGTGGGATTTGGGGTTTCAGTAAAGCCCCCCACCTCCCAGTGAAACCACCTCACCTCCCAGATGTGGACTGGGATCTTGGGGAAGGAAAGCATCCTGTTACTGCTCCCCCTGTGTCTTGAGCTCCAAGCTGAGCCTCTGGCTTTGGATGTCTCTGACTCACCAAGGGCCTGAGCCAACCATGCCTGGAGCTGTCTTATCACATCAGGGAAACAAGCCCAGGACACAGGCACAGGCTGTTGTTGCAGCAGGGTGAAGGGCAGTTTGTTAACCAGACACACCACTTGGGTGGGAGCCACGTGGAGACAACCCTGATGGTCCCCAGCATCATGCTGGAACCTCAGTGCTGGGTGTGGATGGTCCTTGGGAGACCAGGATTCATGGGGATGCTTGAGTGTGGAGAGCTTGGGGCATCTTGGAGAGCAGGAGCCAGCATGGGAGAGCTGAGACCTGCTCAGCATCCCCCATGTCATGGAATCACAGGGTTGGGAAAGACCTTGAAGATCATCAAGCCCAACCAATGGTCATGCTGGAACCTCAGTGTTGGATGTGGATGGTGCTTGGGAGACCAGGACCCATGGGGATGCTTGAGTGTGGAGAGCTTGGTTTCCCCATGGAGCTTCTTGGAGAGCAGGAGTCAGTGTGTCAGAGCTGAGACCTGCCCAGCATCCCCCATGTCATGGAATCACAAGGTTGGGAAAGACCTTGAAGATCATCAAGCCCAACCAATGGTCATGCTGGAACCTCAATGCTGGGTGTGGTTGGTCCTTGGAAGACCAGGACTCATGGGGATGCTTGAGTGTGGAGGGCTTGGGGCATCTTGGAGAGCAGGAGCCAGCATGGGAGAGCTGAGACCTTCTGGCCAGCATCCCCCATGTCATGGAATCACAGGGTTGGGAAAGACCTTGAAGACCATCAAATCCAACCAATGGTCATGCTGGAACCTCAGTGCTGGATGTGGATGGTCCTTGGAAGAGCAGGACTCATGGGGATGCTTGAGTGTGGAGAGCTTGGTTTCCCCATGGAGCTTCTTGGAGAGCAAGGAGCCAGCATGGGAGAGCTGAGACCTTCTGCCCAGCATCCCCCATGTCATGGGATCATTGTAGAGGTTGGAAAAGAGCTTGAGGATCATCAAGCCCAACCAATGGTCATGCTGGAACCTCAATGCTGGGTGTGGATGGTCCTTGGGAGACCAGGACTCATGGGGATGCTTGAGTGTGGAGAGCTTGGGGCATCTTGGAGAGCAGGAGCCAGCATGGGAGAGCTGAGACCTTCTGGCCAGCATCCCCCATGTCATGGAATCACAGGGTTGGGAAAGACCTTGAAGACCATCAAGTCCAACCAATGGTCATGCTGGAACCTCAATGCTGGGTGTGGATGGTCCTTGGAAGAGCAGGACTCATGGGGATGCTTGAGTGTGGAGAGCTTGGTTTCCCCATGGAGCTTCTTGGAGAGCAAGGAGCCAGCATGGGAGAGCTGAGACCTTCTGCCCAGCATCCCCCATGTCATGGGATCATTATAGAGGTTGGGAAAGAGCTTGAAGATCATCAAGCCCAACCAATGGTCATGCTGGAACCTCAATGCTGGGTGTGGTTGGTCCTTGGAAGACCAGGACTCATGGGGATGCTTGAGTGTGGAGGGCTTGGGGCATCTTGGAGAGCAGGAGCCAGCATGGGAGAGCTGAGACCTTCTGGCCAGCATCCCCCATGTCATGGAATCACAGGGTTGGGAAAGACCTTGAAGACCATCAAATCCAACCAATGGTCATGCTGGAACCTCAGTGCTGGATGTGGATGGTCCTTGGAAGAGCAGGACTCATGGGGATGCTTGAGTGTGGAGAGCTTGGTTTCCCCATGGAGCTTCTTGGAGAGCAAGGAGCCAGCATGGGAGAGCTGAGACCTTCTGCCCAGCATCCCCCATGTCATGGGATCATTGTAGAGGTTGGAAAAGAGCTTGAGGATCATCAAGCCCAACCAATGGTCATGCTGGAACCTCAATGCTGGGTGTGGATGGTCCTTGGGAGACCAGGACTCATGGGGATGCTTGAGTGTGGAGAGCTTGGGGCATCTTGGAGAGCAGGAGCCAGCATGGGAGAGCTGAGACCTTCTGGCCAGCATCCCCCATGTCATGGAATCACAGGGTTGGGAAAGACCTTGAAGACCATCAAGTCCAACCAATGGTCATGCTGGAACCTCAATGCTGGGTGTGGATGGTCCTTGGAAGAGCAGGACTCATGGGGATGCTTGAGTGTGGAGAGCTTGGTTTCCCCATGGAGCTTCTTGGAGAGCAAGGAGCCAGCATGGGAGAGCTGAGACCTTCTGCCCAGCATCCCCCATGTCATGGGATCATTATAGAGGTTGGGAAAGAGCTTGAAGATCATCAAGCCCAACCAATGGTCATGCTGGAACCTCAATGCTGGGTGTGGATGGTCCTTGGGAGACCAGGACTCATGGGGATGCTTGAGTGTGGAGGGCTTGGGGCATCTTGGAGAGCAGGAGCCAGCATGGGAGAGCTGAGACCTTCTGGCCAGCATCCCCCATGTCATGGAATCACAGGGTTGGGAAAGACCTTGAAGACCATCAAGTCCAACCAATGGTCATGCTGGAACCTCAGTGCTGGGTGTGGATGGTCCTTGGAAGAGCAGGACTCATGGGGATGCTTAACCATGGAGGACTTGGTTTCCCCATGGAGATCAGCAGATATAAGATGCTTTTGGTGCCTGGAAGATGCTCAGCATCTCCCACAGTGGAGCTGGGGGGGCAGCTACTAATCCCAGCCCCCTTCCCAAACACAGCAGGTCCCCCCCAATGGAGCTGGGGGGGCAGCTACTAATCCCAACCCCCTTCCCAAACACAGCAGGTCCCCCCCAATGGAGCTGGGGGGGCAGCTACTTATCCCAGACCCCTTCCCAAACACAGCAGGTCCCCCCCCAGCTCCACTGGGGGGACAGCTACTTATCCCAGCCCCCTTCCCAAACACAGCAGGTCCCCCCCAGTGGAGCTGTGGGGGGGCAGCTACTAATCCCAGCCCCCTTCCCAAACACAGCAGGTCCCCCCCAATGGAGCTTGGGGGGGGGAGATACTGATCCCAGCCCCCTTCCCAAACACAGCAGGTCCCCCCCAATGGAGCTTGGGGGGGGGAGATACTGATCCCAGCCCCCTTCCCAAACACAGCAGGTCCCCCCCAATGGAGCTGTGGGGGGGCAGCTACTAATCCCAGCCCCCTTCCCAAACACAGCAGGTCCCCCCCAATGGAGCTGTGGGGGGGGAGATACTGATCCCAGCCCCCTTCCCAAACACAGCAGGTCCCCCCCAATGGAGCTGTGGGGGGGAGATACTGATCCCAGCCCCCTTCCCAAACACAGCAGGTCCCCCCCAATGGAGCTTGGGGGGGGGAGATACTGATCCCAGCCCCCTTCCCAAACACAGCAGGTCCCCCCAGCACCACGTCCCCCCCTTCCTGTCACCACGGGTGGCCCCCAGCCCTTCGTGTGTGCGTGGCTTTCACCCTCTCCTTCCTCCTTTAACTCAATCCAGATGCCTCCAGCTTGGTTCCTCCACCATGGAAACCAGGGGGTGAGCTGCCAGGATGGTCCCATGGCCAAAGCCCCACCACAGCTTCAGGAACAATGGGGGTTATTATTATTCTTGTTATATTTTGGATGGTATTTTTAAGTCCTTCTCATTATGTGCTTGGCTTTGTCCCCCACCCCACCCCACTGGAGACCCCGTGCTGAGGCAAGGCAGAGGGAGGAGATGGTATTCCTCTGCCTGGATCTGGGTTTTTTGGGATGCAGAAGGGTGATGGGGTGTGGGATGAGGCTTTACTGGGCTTGCTGGGCATTGCTGGAGTGGTGCTGGGAGTTGAGAAGAGCAAGAGATCCTCCCCCCTCCCCAAATTTCCCTCTCCAAACCCCATCTCTGGGAGCTGGTGGAAAGCCAAGAGGGGTTTGGGATGGGGATGCAGAGGTTGGGAGGGGGTGAAGGATGCTCTGGGGTGGGTTGCCTTCCTTGGCAAGAGGTCTGGCATCCCCAGGATGAGGTGATGCTCCTGAGGCAGGGTGGGTTTTACCTCCCTCCTTCCTGCTTTTGGGAAGAGCCCTGGGATGTGGGATGTGGCATTGGGAGGCTGACAGAGCTCTGGAGACCTGCTGAGCTGGCCAGATGGGCTTCATTATGGAGTGAGGGGCTGAGCTCCAGCCCAGCATCCATGGCCAGAAGGGGAAACCTGATCATTGATGAAAATCAAACCCTTGGCAGGGGGAGACGTGGTTGGGAAGGGCTGGATTTAGGGAAGGGAAGCGGATGCTGTCAGCAGCCAGTCCTCTGGCTGGGCAAAGCCACCAGGCAGAGCTTCAGAGCACCCTGACCCACTTGGCAAAGCCACCCCAAAACCTGGAGCTGCTGGGATGTCCTTCCTGGGTGAGGTGCCTCCTTCTCCACCCCTTCCTCAACCCAACTCCTTCTCCAACTCTGGGGCCAAAGAAGGGCTGATGGGGGGAAGCTTTGGGGGGCTTGAGGAGGGGGTTTCATCCTTCATCATGGGGATGCCTGAGCACTCCTTGGGAGGAAATGGGGTGGCACCTCTCAGGAGCATCCCCACTTCC
This sequence comes from Porphyrio hochstetteri, assembly GCA_020800305.1. Taxonomy (NCBI): domain Eukaryota; kingdom Metazoa; phylum Chordata; class Aves; order Gruiformes; family Rallidae; genus Porphyrio; species Porphyrio hochstetteri. The sequence goes on along the minus strand of CM036907.1, from coordinate 125,983,011 downwards.
AGAGAGGTGCCCAGAGGGGGGGTGGGTGCCCCGTCCCTGGGGGTGTTCAAGGCCAGGTTGGCTGGGGCCCTGGGCAACCTTGTGTAGCTCCAGGCCTGGAGGTTGGTGGCCCTGCCTGTGGCAGGGGGTTGGAGCTCTGGGACCCTTGGGGTCCCTTCCAACATTGGGGAGGTGGATGCTCAACAGCAGCTGCTCACTTGGATGCTTGAAAACCAGCTGGGTGGTGTCATCTGCTCCTCTGGCTTTGGAAAAAGCTGCCTTATGGTAGCTGGGGGTCTTGCTGTTGGCTTCAGTCAATCCAGGACCAATGTAGGGGTTGTTGTTGATGTCCCCCTACCCAAAAACCAGAGAAGGATGCTGGGTTGGATGGGGCCCTGGGTACCTTGTGTAGCTCCAGGCCTGGAGGTTGGTGGCCCTGCCTGTGGCAGGGGGTTGGAGCTCTGGGACCCTTGGGGTCCCTCCCAACCCAGACCAGGCTGGGATTATTGATGGTGACCCCTCTGGGAGTGCAGCCAGCACCCTCACCCTCCTGTATCCTCAGAGGGAAGGACCAGAGGGGGGTTCTGTGCTCCTTGGGGGTCACAGAATCCCCAGGTTGGAAAAGCCCTTTGAAGCTCATCAAGTCCAACCATCCCCATCCTGAGCTGAACCAGATCCCTGAGCACCTCATCTCCCCCCTGTTAAACACCCCCAGGGGTGGGGACTCAGCCCCCTCCCTCCCAACCCAGCCCAGTTTGGGATTATTCCATGATTCTTCAGCTGGCACTGGGAGTGTTAACTGGGAGATGTGTCTGAGGCTCGTTAAAGGGAAGCCTGTCTCTTGTCCAGCATCCTCCCTTGGGGAGATGCATCCTCCTGACTCAAGGCCAGGTTGGCTGGGGCCCTGGGTACCTTGTGTAGCTCCAGGCCTGGAGGTTGGTGCCCCTGCCTGTGGCAGGGGGTTGGAGCTCTGGGACCCTTGGGGACCCTCCCAAACCTTTCAGGGGGGTTGGAGCTCTGGGACCCTTGGGGTCCCTCCCAACCCAGCCCAGTCTGGGATTCTATGAGGGGGGAGACAGGGGGGTGGATGCCCCATCCCTGGGGGTGTTCAAGGCCAGGTTGGCTGGGGCCCTGGGCAACCTTGTGTAGCTCCAGGCCTGGAGGTTGGTGGCCCTGCCTGTGGCAGGGGGTTGGAGCTCTGGGACCCTTGGGGTCCCTCCCAACCCAGCCCAGTCTGGGATTCTTACATCCCAGGGATGTCCCACCAGCCCAAAACCAGGTTCCCCATCACCCCAATCCCATGTTTGTGGTGCTGGGAAGCCTGCTCAGAACAACTCCCTTCCCTCAGGAAGAGCTGGGAGGTGGGCAGGATGCTGGTGTGTGTGGACAGGGCAGTGATTCTAGCCCATGGCATGGTTCTGACGACCCCTCCTCTCCATCCTTTACAGTCTCCAGGCCTCAAACATCCCCTGAGGACCTGAAAGCCTTGATGGGGAACGTCAACCACCTCAACGAGAGCTTCCGGGACATGCAGCTGAAGCTGCTGCACCTCCCTTTGAAGGGGGACATCCTGGATCACATCTGGAGGCTCCAAGACCTCCTCCAGAACCATTCAGACTCCTTATTCCTCATGACGGGGTCTCTGCAGAAGCTGGAAGGGCTCCTCTGGAGCCTGCAGGCCCAAGCCAGCCAAACGGACAAGGCCGTGGCCAACCTGTGGGACAGCTTGAGCCAGCAGAGCGACACGGCTCAGCAGGAGGTGTACAAGCTCTCTGTGGAAGGCAACAGCAGCTGGTTGCTGCTCCAGCACCACCACCACCTCCTCAGCCACCTGGGCAGTAAGGTGGAGAGCCTGAGCGAGAGGGTGGTGGGGCTGAGCTGGGCCTTGGATGCCCTGAACAGGAGCATCTCCTACGAGGTCAGCATCCAGCACACCCGCCTCCAGGACCTGCAGGGCCTGATCAGCAACGCCACGGCAGATGCCAGGCACATGAGGCTCATCCACATCACCATGGAGAGGCAGCTGAAGCAGGAGCTGGCCATCCTCACCAACGTGACCGAGGAGCTGAGGGTGAAGGACTGGGAGCACTCCGTGGCGCTGAAGAACGTCTCCGTGATACGGGGTGAGCTTGGGGAAAGGCTCCCTCAGGAAGGGGGGTCCCTTCAGAGAATCAGGGAATGGCATGGGTTGGGAGGGACCCCAAGGATCACAGAGCTCCAACCCCCTGCCACAGGCAGGGCCACCAACCTCCAGGCCTGGAGCTACACAAGGTTGCCCAGGGCCCCAGCCAACCTGGCCTTCAACACCCCCAGGGATGGGGCACCCACCCCCTCTCTGGGCAGCCCCTTCCAGCCCCTCACCACTCTCTCTGCACAGAACTTCCCCCCAGTCTCTCCTCTCCCCCTTCCCTCCTCCAGCTTCACTCCAGCCCCCTTGTCCTGCCAGTCTCTGCCCTTTCACAAGCCCATTCCCCTCCTGTTCCTCTGCTCCCTTCAGGGACGGGGAGGCTGCAATGAGGGTCCCCCCACAGCCTTCTCTGCTCCAGGCTGACCCAGCCCAGCTCCCTCAGCTGCTCCTCAGAGGATTTGCCCTCCAGCCCCTTCCCCAGCCTGGTTGCCCTTCTCTGGACTCGCTCCAGGACCCCCATGTCCTTCTGATGCTGAGGAGCCCAGAACTGGCCCCAGCACTGGAGGTGCAGCCTCCCCAGTGCCCAGCCCAGGGGCACAATCCCTGCCCTGGCCCTGTGGCCACGCTGGCTCTGACACAAGCCAGGATGCCCTTGGCCTTCCTGGCCCCCCGGGCACCCTGCTGGCTCCTGGGCAGTCCCAGTCACCCAGCACCCCCAGCTCCTTCTCCCCAGCAGCTCTCCAGCCGCTCTGCCCCAGCCTGGAGCTGCTGGGGGTCGGGGTGTCCCATGGGCAGGACTCTGCCCTTGGCCTGGCTGAACCTCATCCCACTGATCCCATCCCATGGCTCCAGCCTGGCCAGACCCCTCTGAAGAGCCTCCCCACCCTCAGGCAGATCAGCACTTCCTCCCAGCTCAGTGTCACCCCCAAACTGACTGAGGGAGCACCCAATCCCTTCACTGAGGTCACTGATGCAGTTGACCTTGCAGTGTTGAGGGGTCTCCATTGCCTTGGACGTTACTGCAGATGCTCCCCCACCCATGTTGAGAAGAAAGCTCCCCAAGTCCCCTCAGTGATGCCTGGGAAAACTCTGCCAGGTCCCTCCTGACAGTGGAATTGAGCCAGGCTGAGCATGGCAGAGATGCTGCTTGGTCCTGTTTCATGCCCCAGTGATCATGCAGCCCACCAGCTACCCTCAGGCATCACTGATCACCTCACCATACATCCCCTTTATGCCTTTCTCCAACTCTCCTCTCCTCCTTCACCATCCTCAGCCCCTCCCAAATCATCCAATCAGGCTGGTTTGGGTGGGAAAGGACCTTCAAGCCCATCAAATCCAACCCCCTGCCATGGGCAAGGACATCTTCAACCAGCCCAGGTTGCTCAGAGCCCTGTCCAACCTCACCTTGGATGTTTCCAGGACCTCCCACCTCTCTGAGGAACCTCTTCCAGTATCTCACCACCCTCATTATGGTCCCATAAACACCCCATCCCTGCTGACACTTGAGTTTTGACCCTACTTTCCTTGTCACCCTTTTATTTTGGCCTTTCTATACATCAGTAATCCCCTGCTCAGTCTGCTGAGCATCTCAGCATCTTCTCCCTCTTCCCTAATGATCTGGAAGGTCCACTGGTCCCACTGGTGAGTGTAACTGTATGGCCAGGGTTAAGCATCTGCTTGGACATCTCTCCCTCTCTGATATGAGGAGTTCCCAGCTCATTCACATCTGACTGTCCTGCTGCTGTGGCATCACCCACTTCCCTGCATCCCTAGATCTCCTAGGACAGCCCAGATCCATGGGAACCAGATCACGAGGAGGTCAGGTCATGGCAGGAAACCCACATCTGCTGTGGTGGATCCCAGTCCACTTACTTGATGTGACTGGGGAGCAGCTTCAGAGGTCTCAGAGCTTAAAACAGGAGAGGGAGTGGAGAGAGCTGCACCCCTTGGGAGCATCTTGGGGTGGTGGGGAAGGGAGCTGAACCCCTTGAGAGCATCTTGGGGTGATGGGGAAGGGAGCTGAGCTCCTTGGGAGCATCTTGGGGTGATGGGGAAGGGAGCTGAGCTCCTTGGGAGCATCTTGGGGTGGTGGGGAAGGGAGCTGTACCCCTTGGGAGCATCTTGGGGTGGTGGGGAAGGGAGCTGTACCCCTTGGGAGCATCTTGGGGTGATGGGGAAGGGTGATGGGGAAGGGAGCTGCACCCCTTGAGAGCATCTTGGGGTGATGGGGAAGGAGCTGCACCCCTTGGGAGCATCTTGGGGTGATGGGGAAGGGAGCTGAGCTCCTTGGGAGCATCTTGGGGTGATGGGGAAGGGAGCTTCACCCCTTGGGAGCATCTTGGGGTGATGGGGAAGGGAGCTGCACCCCTTGGCAGCATCTTGGGGTGATGGAGAAGGGTGATGGGGAAGGGAGCTGAGGTCCTTGGGAGCATCCTGGGGTGATGGGGAAGGGAGCTGCACCCCTTGGGAGCATCTTGGGGTGATGGGGAAGGGAGCTGAGCCTCTTGGGAGCATCTTGGGGTGATGGGGAAGGGAGCTGCACCCCTTGGGAGCATCTTGGGGTGATGGGGAAGGGAGCTGCACCCCTTGGGAGCATCTTGGGGTGGTGGGGAAGGGAGCTGCACCCCTTGGGAGCATCTTGGGCTGATGGGGAAGGGAGCTGAGCTCCTTGGGAGCATCTTGGGGTGATGGGGAAGGGAGCTGCACCCCTTGGGAGCATCCTGGGGTGATGGGGAAGGGAGCTGAGCTCCTTGGGAGCATCTTGGGGTGATGGGGAAGGGAGCTGCACCCCTTGGGAGCATCTTGGGGTGATGGGGAAGGGAGCTGCACCCCTTGGCAGCATCTTGGGGTGATGGAGAAGGATGATGGGGAAGGGAGCTGAGGTCCTTGGGAGCATCTTGGGGTGATGGGGAAGGGAGCTGAGCTCCTTGGGAGCATCTTGGGGTGATGGGAAAGGGAGCTGCACCCCTTGGGAGCATCTTGGGGTGATGGGGAAGGGAGCTGCACCCCTTGGGAGTATCTTGGGGTGGTGAGGAAGGGTGATGGGGAAGGGAGCTGCACCCCTTGGGAGCAACTTGGGGTGATGGGGAAGGGAGCTGCACCCCTTGGGAGAAGATTGGGGTGATGGGGAAGGGTGATGGGGAAGGGAGCTGCACCCCTTGGGAACATCTTGGGGTGATGGGGAAGGGAGCTGAGCTCCTTGGCAGCATCTTGGGGTGATGGGGAAGGGAGCTGCACCCCTTGGGAGCATCTTGGGCTGATGGGGAAGGGAGCTGAGCTCCTTGGGAGCATCTTGGGGTGATGGGGAAGGGAGCTGCACCCCTTGGGAGCATCTTGGGGTGATGGGGAAGGGAGCTGCACCCCTTGGGAGCATCTTGGGGTGATGGGGAAGGGAGCTGAGCTCCTTGGGAGCATCTTGGGGTGATGGGGATGGGAGCTGCACCCCTTGGGAGCATCTTGGGGTGGTGAGGAAGGGAGCTGCACCCCTTGGGAGCATCTTGGGGTGATGGGGAAGGGAGCTGCACCCCTTGGGAGCATCTTGGGGTGATGGGGAAGGGAGCTGCACCCCTTGGGAGCATCTTGGGGTGATGGGGAAGGGAGCTGAGCTCCTTGGGAGCATCTTGGGGTGATGGGGATGGGAGCTGCACCCCTTGGGAGCATCTTGGGGTGATGGGGATGGGAGCTGCACCCCTTGGGAGCATCTTGGGGTGATGGGGAAGGGAGCTGCACCCCTTGACAGCATCTTGGGCTGATGGGGAAGGGGAAGGGTTTGGTTATTCTTGAGCAGGGACAGCCACTCAGCAAAGCCATGAGCATCCTTGTGATTCATGGAGCAGGAGAAGGAGGGAACCTGATGGGCAGCAAAGCCAGGAGAGGCTCAGGGCAGCCCTGTTGCACCTTCTCCCCTGGCTGGAGCTCCTTGCTGCAGTTCTTCATGGGGACAGAAACCCACCTGGGCCCAAAAGGTGCTGGAGAAATTCGAGGTTAAGAAGAAGAACCACAGAGGAGCCCTTGGGGGCAGAGTGAGAGGTTTTGGGGCAGCTCCTGCCCCACCTTTGTGCTGCTGCTGTGCAGCTGAGGAGGTGCAAGGGGCTGTTCCTCTGGTGCAGAGCATCAGCCCTGAGCAGAACCTTGTTTCTGCTGCTGCCAAGTGAAGCACCAGATGGGGAAGGAAGGGACCAACACCAAGGAATGTGTTCCCTCTGGCTGGCTGCTGAGCTGGGACTGGCAGATGGGGTTTGAACCACAGCAGCTGCATCTCCTCCCCCATCACCTTGAGGAGCATCAACTCACCAGGGGCATTTCCCTGGGGAGGGGGTGGGGGGTCAGTGCTTGGGTTGGTGCTGCTGTGACCACTCTGCACCCACTGCTCAGAGGTTTTCAGGGCTGTCCTCTCTCCTCCCCTGCAGCCATGGGGTTGGGGGGACATGATGGGGGGCATCACCCTTTCTTTTTGGCTGAAGGAAAGGATGTGTGATGGAGCCCAACACCCATGCACCATGGAACACACCAGTGAACACCAGCAAATAAAGCACAACAAAATCCCCTCCCAAGGGGCCAGCAGCTGATTTATCAGCTGCTGCTGACACATTCCTGGCACCTCCTCCTCTCCCCATCCCTCCTTCCCTCTCCTCATGCTGGATAATTTTAAGGATGGGCTTCCCAACCCCCAAACATCCTCAGATCAAGCTGCTGTGGTCCCAGCTGGATTTGCACCAGGCAAAGCTTGGGAGATGCAGGACTAGCTGCTTCAGGGTGAGTTTTATTTCCTCCCCCTCTTCCCCAAAACCTTCAGCTGCTCCAGCTTTTGAGGCTGTTTGTTGGTGATGGCAGCTTAGGGAGGTCCCCCAGGCTTGTCTCCAGCCAAGCAGCTCGTGTGCCTTGGAGAAAAGCTCAGCCCTCCCCTGTGCAGGAGGGGGGTCTCCAGGTCTTAAATAACACTGTCACCAAGAGGCAGGATGCCCAGGCTCCACCAGCCTCCTGCATCTCCTCACACAGCACCCTTGGGTGGGATGTGTTGGCTCACAGAGGGGCTGGTGGGGGTGGTTGGCAGCAGTCCCATCTGGCCATCAGATCTGTGCACACTCCTCATCCCAAGGAGGAGGAGGGGGGTTTATTTAGGGAGGGTTTTTTCTCCTCTGCTGATGGACAGAGCAGCCCAGCCCTGTGCAAGCAGGAGGTTGAAGCAGGGTTGTGGTCTGGGGCTGGGTGCACTGGTGGGGTGGGGGACCAGCTTGGCAGGGTGTTTGCTCAGCCTCTCCCAGTCACCCCTCCCAGTGCTCCTCCATCCTCCACCCCAGCTGCTCCCCATCCCACCAGCTCTCTGCATCCCAGCTGAGGGAGCTGGGGCTGTTCAGCCTGGAGAGAAGAGGCCTGAGAGGGGATCTGATCAATGGGGATCAATAGCTGAAGGGTGGCACCCAGGGGACATGGGCAGCCTCTGCTCAGTGTCTGTGGGGACAGGACAAGGGGGCGATGGGCTCAAGCTGGAGCACAGGGAGTTCCCCCCAATGTGGGGCAGAACTTCTTCCCAGTGAGGGTGAGGGAGCCCTGGGACAGGCTGCCCAGGGGGGTGTGGAGTCTCCTTCTCTGGAGAGATTCCAGCCCTGTCATAGGGACCCTGCTTTGGACCCCATGGGCTCTGGGGGGCCCTTCCAACCCCTGTGATTCTATGATCCTCCACCCCAGCTGCTCCCCATCCCACCAGCTCTCTCCATCCCTGCACATGCAGCTGCCTGGCTCTAGCCAGGAGATGCTCTGGGGGCTGATGGACCATGGGGCTCGTTGCTGTGGGGACAGCTGAAGGATGAATGCCCAAACCAAGCAGGCAGGATCAGCCCAAGGGGCTGCCCATCCCCAGCCCCTGATTCTAACCCTGGGGATTGGTGAGAAGGGAATAATGGGACAATGTTTCTCCTCCCTGGCTGTGTTCTCCCAGCCTCCAGCTCCTAACAGAGTGTTCCCCAGGGTCCCCTCCATGAATCCTGGTCCTCTTCCCTGCCTGTCCATGTCCTTGATCTCCCCAGGGTCCTGTGGGGTGGTTTTCTGAGGTGGGGGAAGAGAAGGGAATGGGGAGAGGAGAGGAGAGGAGAGGAGGAGAGAGAGGAGAGGAGAGGAGAGGAGAGGAGAGGAGAGGAGAGGAGAGGAGAGGAGAGGAGAGGAGAGGAGAGGAGAGGAGAGGAAGAGGAGGGGAAGAAAAGGAGGGGAAGAGGAGGAAGGGGAGAGGAGGCGGAGGAGAGGAGGAGGGGGAGAGGGGGAGGAGGAGAAGGGAATGAGGAGAGGAGAGGAGAGGAGAGGAGAGGAGAGGAGAGGAGAGGAGAGGAGAGGAGAGGAGGAGGAAGGGGAGAGGAGAAGGGGAGAGGAGAAGGGGAATGGAGAGGGGGAGAGGAGGAGGGGGAGAGGAGGAAGGGAAGAGGAGGAGGGGAGGAGGAGAAGGGGAGGAGAAGGGGAAGAGAAAAGGGGGAAGAGGAGGAAGGGAAGAGGAGAGTGAGAAGAGGAGGAGTGGGAGAGGAAGAGGGGGAGAGGAGGAGAGGGAGAGGAGGGGAAGATGAGGAAGGGGAGAGGAGGAGGGGAAGAGGAGAGAGGGAGGAGGAGGAAGGGGAGAGGAGAGGGGGAAGAGGAGAAGGGGAGGAGGAGAAGGGGAAGAGAAGGGGAGACCTTGGCCAGAGCCCTGAGGGGGCTTGCCCTGTAGCAGAACGATTTTGAGGAGGGAGGGCAGCTCCAACCCCCCTCTCCACTGAGGAGCCCCGAGCAGGCAGCTCCCCTGTCCATCCCAGGGTTAACAGAGCTGAGGTGGGGCCCTGGACTGGGGGCGGTTCCCAGGGTGCCCATAAAACCAGAGCAGCTGGAAGCTGTTGGAGCTGCCCCCACACAGGGGACCCAGCGTGGGGGGGACACAAGGCACTTTGTGCCAGCAGGAGGGGGGGGATTTGGCTCCTGTCACACTGGGGTGGGACCCCCCTTTCCCATTTGGGGGGGGGATGCTGGGTGCTGAAAACAGGAGACCTTCCCTTGGTGGCTCCCACCATGGGTGTTTCCAGGGTGGATTTGGGTTCTGCTGGAGGCTGGGAAGCATCTGGTTTGGTTCAAGCAAGTGGTTTGCAACAGCCCAACCTTTGGGGGACTGGGGGGTGCAGCAGGGAGGGGAGGGGGGAAGGCAGCCCCACACCCAAAGGGGAGCGATGGGTGGGTGGTGGTGGGTTGTCACAGCTTGTCCTGCATCAGGGAGCTTTGAGGAGGAGATGACTGGAGAAAGACAACCCCTTTGCCTTGAGACTGTTACTGCTGCCCCTCAGACTCACTGGCTGAAGGGCAACCAGGCTGGGGAAGGGGCTGGAGGGCAAATCCTCTGAGGAGCAGCTGAGGGAGCTGGGGGTGTTGAGCCTGGAGAAGAGGAGGCTGAGGGGGAGACCTTCTCCCCACCTCCCCTGCCCTGCCAGGAGGGTGCAGAGAGGTGGGGCGAGGGTCTCTGCAGCCAGGGGCCAGGAGATGGGACAAGGGGCAATGGGCTCAAGCTGCCCCAGGGCAGGGTCAGCTCAGCTGGGAGGGCAAAGTTCTTCCCTGGGGGAGTTGTGGGGCTGTGGCACAGGCTGCCCAGGGAGGGGCTGAGTCCCCACCCCTGGGGGTGTTTAAAAAAGGGGGAGAGAGGTACTTAGGGATGTGGATGTTTCTGCCCCAAAGAAGGGAGGGAGGGCTTTGCACAGCAATGTGCAACCAAACACCCATCCTATGGGTGGTTCTGCCCCAGAGGAGGGTGGGTAGATGCCCCCATAAACGTGCCCCATGCCCTGTGCAAGCTCTGCCCATGGGCAGGGGAGCCTGGCAAGAGCACCCTAAAAATATCAGGGACACTAAGAGCTTCCTGAAGGTTTAACCAGAGTTTGATGCCTCCATGAAACAGGAATTGTTTGATGAGCTGACAGAGTTGTGGGGCTGTGGCACAGACTGCCCAGGGAGGGGCTGAGTCCCCACCCCTGGGGGTGTTTAACAGAGGGGAGATGAGGTGCTGAGAGATCTGGGGCAGCACAGGACAGGGATGGGTGGACTCCAGGAGCTTGAAGGGCTTTTCCAGCCTTGGGATTCTGGGATTCCCTGTGAAGCTGGGGGTCTCTGGCAGGGTCTGATGTCTGCAACACTCC